>LUCM01011238.1:169974-232474 GCA_008360955.1 Fasciolopsis buskii | reverse complement strand
TAATTATCTATACAGTCTGCGATCAGATGTACTCCTGAGAACTCTTGGAAAACGGACACACGTTCCTACCTACTTTCGAATATTTCCGGCATGGTTGCAATTAATGTTGACACACTTCTGAAATAACGCGAGAAATGGCATTGTTGTTGCACGCACTCGTCAGCGTTGCGAACCTGATTTTTGATTGAGAACTTCTCACGTGATGCAGGTCAAGCCACAAGTACACCTAATCGAACCCGAAAATCCGCAAGCGGTGTGCCCTGATGTAACTTGGTGAACCAGAGCGTGCGTAAGCTGAAACCGGCAAACCGCAGCTGGAAGCCAATAAAAGATGGTCGAATGAAAACAGAAGGCGAGAACGTCTGCAGCTGAGCTTCCATACACAAGTTTTACATGAACGAGAAGCCCCGGGTAGCTGTAACAATATGATAAATTTATTCACAGGAAATCCTTGCACTTTGTGATAAGCAGCAGCGTATGTCAGTTCCATAAACCTGATGAGAATTAGCGAATAAGAATTTCGAAGGGACCGAGTAATCCATTGCGAGAATTGGGCTAGCAGAACTTTGTTTGTACGTATCAGTAAAACAAGTTCGGCTGTTCTTCTATACACACGAAGTAGGTTTCGCATTTTTTCAGAAGCTATGCCAAGTCTGGATTCCTTTTGAATTGCACACAGCTGTCCTTTACATACATTTCTATGGGAAATACTTGGAACTCCTGAACTTCTTGTTCAATCCATAAAACTGCTTGCATGCTGCGACAAAATAAACAGGTAAACGTGCTGACTTCAGTGTTCTAAAACACTGGTGCCTGTGATCGATGTCTGTGCAATTTGATACCCAACATTAACCCCTGCCTTCACTCGACATTTTTCTCATTTACCATACTGTTCTGGCATATGTCCATGTACAGGAATAGTCATATTACTTTTTTCTGGTTTAACGGTATTCGTGAGATAATAATAAGTAATCTTAAAGGTCATTTCCACTGAGTGTATGCAATGGTGGTTCTCACTTGTCTTTATTCTTTCATTATCATATCGGTGTTTTTTATCTCGTCGCCCATTAGTACATATTATCTCAAACTTCACCTGATTCCGATGTGACATTTCGTGTGCTCCACTTGGAAGTCTGCTTTTGTGTAAGTGCAGAGAAGCGTTAATTGACTTAAATTGGCTTGAAAAATAAACAACTGACTACGGAAAAAGTACGATCTAATGGTTCACATTATAAATGACTTTAACGTAAAACAACGCGTGCTAAGCTAGCGTTTCGTCTACTCCAGATAATTGTCTTAAAAGCGGGCTTCCAATCGAAAGAGTCTGTTTAGGATACTTTAGGCCTCATATACAGGCTGAAGAACTGCTGAACGAGCGTAATGATTGTGATCTATCACTTCCTAAGGATGTCACTCAGGTACCACAAATTAAGATTATAGAGGTAACAAATAAAAAATTTAAAGCTATGGGATCCACTGAGTGAGGAAAGCATGACAGTAAAACAATTTCTTATCAAGTTAAGAACTCGGTGGGTAGATAAATCTGATTATTCCCGTCCAGGAAGCCGAAAGCAGCTTAGAAATTATCGAGTTACTTTTCCAAAATGGAAGCGGCGAAGCAGTGAAATACACCCATTTAAAAATTGACAAAAAATATGAAGATTTCAGCGAATATCTAAAGAATAAGCGCTTCCAGTACAAAACAAATATGGCCATATACCTGTTCGTACAGTATTAACAGATCTAAACACTGTAGAGTTGGGAATATCACACCCAAAATCGAACTGCAATTTTTCATATCCCTCTATCTGTCTTCCCTCCCTTAAATATATGTGAAACGACATGAGGTTTACCTTTTCATGCGAGACAAGATCATGTGAATTTCCGCCATCCTCTCCTTAGCGCTTCCGATGTGGGAAAATCGTCATACTGGAATCAATCGATTAGCTTCTTGCTGGTCTACGAAGGAAGCTTCCAACACATGATCTTCAGTTGGAACAAAAGAAATAATCGCACACCAAATTTTCTGCAGTTCACTGGTGTATTCGAGTTCAAACTCAGCAGCATCGTACGTGTCACGTTCGACACACCAGCACCCATCACAAGATCACCAGGCAAACGTGGTGTATTTGCCACATTGCTAATACGCGCGGTCATGTATTGGCAAGTAAAGCGGGCAAAATGAAAAAGAAACAGAATGTCAAGTAACCACACTTAAGATGGAACGGCTAAACTCATCCATGGTTATGTGATATCAACCGGTGTGCATAAAACTACCAATCAGTTCGCTCCCAACTCAGCAGAATTGAGGTAAGCATGATAGCGCATCACTGCCGTTCGGAAACAATATTCTTTATTCCTGTTCATGGTTACTTCTTCCTAGGAGATCATGGAAGCCCGGAGAATGTTTTCGTTGAATTCCGAATGGTTCTTATACTTCATTCGAAACTTAGTAAGCTGTAGAGAAACGCTGATTGATCAGATGGAACAACTCACTAGTTCTTGTCCATTTAGTCCCCACGGTGCTCAATAACAGTGTATCACCAATACCATGTGACAAACTAATTAACTAACCATTCTAGTCGCGTACAATTCACATGCACACGAAGAATATTAACCTCCAGGGTTTAATTCTAAGGGAAGATCACGGGAATGTCAACACTATGTAATTGAATGAAATGTCCTAATCCCTTGTACAAAACTAACTAGGTGACACTGGCTTTTTCATTCACGTGGCAAACTCTATCAATCGATATGATTGTTGGATATCGTTGTAATATTTGCCTAAAGAACCCAGACGAGACGGCCGCTTTATTCTCAATTGCATTCCTTCCATTCGCACGGAAGTCAGGGGAACGTAACGCATTCGTCGCGGCATTTTCGTTATCACGGAGGCTGAATAAACGAAATTTCCCATTTGTGACAGACTCACAAACGATTACCGCGTTCCGCCAAGAAGCGAAATGCTGTGGAACCATAGGATGGGGCGGGGTACAAGACCTTTGGACTGTGTGACGCGTGCTATAAACGGATCACATGCAGTAATAACGCGGGGATTGGCAACCACAGTTTTGATCATCAGTCTTCTAAGGGCAAGCCTATGTGCGCAACGTTAAGCCGCCCAAGGAATTAGACACGCGAATGACGACGTGTGGATACTGGGCATATGGCTGCATGGTTTAAACATCGATATTGCGGAAACCTAGCGGCTAATTTTGCATCACTCATTTTCGTCCATCCAGAAATTGTGAATAGCCTCACTTAAAATGGGCCTGGAAATGTGTCCGTGAACAGTTGATAGTGATTGAAATGAACAGGTAGTGCAAATATTCCATATCCGTTCTCAGTTGGTATGGAATCCGACGTGACAATCATTCACCAGGACGAATACAGAACACAAAACAATCAACAATTGGACAGTGACCTCAAAAGACGGACCATAAATGGTGAATATCATACACAGTTCAGCTGTGGAAATATTTGCCCCCTCATTACACAGAGGCTAAATAAATGCTTTGTTTCCAGAAAGAATCGTTTGTTAAATCGATTGATTGTACTATTGAGTTCATCATTTCCGATCGAATAATGGTGCTATATGGAACGTTAAAGTCATTCACACTGGTTCCCGGTCAAAGTAGAAAAGTGTACTGCTGCCGTTATATTGAACACACCTTGATTCCCATTTGACGTGAAAGATGCCGAAATTCCGGAATGGTGGTACCCTAAGAATATATCAGAATGTGAAAAAATAGGCAATTGCAAGGTAGGGCGTTTGTCCAACAGCGTTATTTAAGAGTATGCTCGACAAAAATCATTAACTTTTTGTTTATTTTCCCTGCAGTTCTCTCAAATTCCGTGCCTTCTGCTGACTTTAACTTTCGTTCATTTTCTACAAATTTCGTCAATATCTGACCTGCTCTCCTTACCCGACCGCAGGTCCTCCTCAGAGGAAAAAGAATTAGGCCTTCCTTGATGAACCCATAAAACTCAGCATAATGAAAGTTTTGCTAAATGGCGAGCTACTGCGATGCCCCTTATTGATAAAGTTCTCCAGGTTAGCATGTGGCAACCCATTAGTAAAAAAGTGAGGAATCACTGCTTCACCCATTCCTGTGATAACGTAACAAACCAAAGCAGTTTCCCTTTGGGATGATGTTACCGTCGACCTTGCCCGACGTTTGATGGGACTTGCATGATCGGAAAGATGAAAAGTCACACCAGCTAGTTGCGAAGATAAGTTCTGGAAATCTCAATGCATCGATTTCCAGCCTGACAAACTGCAGGTCGGACGCGCGGACATCTGTAGTACTGTTCATGAAACAGACCTGTGGCGCAGCGAAATTCCGTAAATTAAGGCTAACAAAAGCGTGAGTGAGGGCTAAATGACCAGGAGAAACACTATAGTAGGAGTGTTGTCCAGTAGAGGTGGTCTTCTACATGCAAAACCAGCATACCAGTAGCCCGACGAGGCAGATCGTTACTGTTGAACAACTATCTCCACGTAGAGAATGATGAGGCAATCACACAAACCCACGACGAACATTTCCTGTTCCCGTAGTTTCCCGCCACTTTTGCACTTACATGTTCCGACAGTTCCACCTATAACCGGTATATATGTGAGCCTACTCGAAACAGCAGAATATTACTGATCAAGGGCGAACATACTTTAAGAGCCCCATGCTTTAATTGATCGAAGTCGCGTGTCCTTAAGACCGTGTCTTACGGCTACTGAACAACAGTTTGAAGCTCTCATACTACTGAAACTACCCTAAAAGAGGAATGCCATTTGAAAACCCAATATGGATGTGAAATTGTGCAGAAAAATGGATTGCGAAAAGCGCGTCCGGACCTCTAACATGTGAAGTAAACTTGTAATCTTGTGCTTCAATTGCTGAGCTACGGAATTCCATGGACATCTTACTAGGTCTTCCATGAAAGGCAATGGTCCTAAAACAACGGGGAAGTGACAATAAGACCGCAGATCTTAACAAAACAAATTCAAGGAGAAAAACACTTAGTCCAGGCATCGAGCGGTAACAACTGGAAAATTCATATAACGGATAACCCCTGTCACACTGACAGTCAGAATTAGCTGAACGACGGTTGCGCAGTATTCGGGTTTTTCGCATTGCAGGAAGGCAAATTATGCATCGGGTGAAGCAAATGGACATCCTAAAAGCCCGTGGGTATGAACAGAGAAGGAGGACGAAGTCAGGGGAAACGAAGATCACGGGAAAACTTATCACAAATCAACAGCCGTTCGGCAACACCTGACTGCACTCGAACAGGATAAGTATGTGGGGGTCGCGATAGGCAACTTTTCTACCAAGACGAAAACAGGTTTATTTGAATAGACAGACGAACAGAACCGACAGTACTCCGAGGTGCAGCGAAAAACGATGCGTCGCCGGGAGAAATATGAAAATAGTTCGCTTGGGTATGTTTGTAATAAGTCGTGGTTAATCTTCGACACAAGTTTGTATTCGCATCTAGCCTCCAGTCCTAACTGTTCCACACCGGAACGGAGGACTGCATCTGGTATAAAAGTCTCGGTTGAAACAATATAAGGATCAGCACGTCCATGTAGGGAAATGGAAGCAAGAAAACGAAAACGAAGACATTTCTTAAATTGTTTCCCATAGAGGGATTTGTCTTGATGTGAAACCGAAATGAGCCTGACGCGAACTATCATCAACCACTCAGGTCAGCTTTGTTAACACTTGCCGTGTTAGGCATGCACCAAGCAACTCTGGCCAATTGTAGTTCATCTTTCTCCAATTAAGCTTATAGTTTTCCAAACCTACGATACAGTTTTTTCATTCAAAAGCGATTTTTTCTTAACTCGGTCTCAAATGGCATGGAATTTCAGTATCCGACGGACAATCAAGGTCTAATGATCACCATAACGGGAGAAAACGCAGGCACTCTGGGAGAATAAGTACAATCTACGCTGCCGTCCGCTATTGTTTATTCTCGTGTTTACGTCATGGTTATTCATGATTGAAATGATGGGGCATGCACTTGTAGATTCGAAGATGCTCTACTATAACTAGAACAGCCGCCTAACCTAGCATAGCAACATATGAGTCCAAGGGGTCAGAAGTAATAGCAAGGTTGTCAACATCGGAATACCGTCTACCATTCATCACATCCTCATGGACCATAGTGACCGCAGTACATGACCTTTCTATTGTGTTCATTATTGGGCATTTTGATAAACACATACTCACTATAGATGTCATTTCAGCTCTGAGTCCATCTTGTCCAATCCCCGCTTGTCACCATTACCACCTCGGGGATGGTACTGACAACTTTAAGTGTGTGCACCAGTTTTAAGTGTCTAATCGTTGGTACAAAACTTACTTCCATGACGAAAAAGTGATCTCTGAAAAATCCTGTTATTCGTTAGATCACCAAATGCTCTTTTGTAATTTTAACAAAACTTCAGATGAAAGGCAGTAGAGTACGAGAGACGTTTCTGATGGATTACTGAACCAACGATGGCCTTATTCAATCTCAAAGCCTGTGATGTCATGTTGCTAACCCTTCCACAGCTGATTGAGGTTACCAAGCCTTGCTTACACTGGAACGTCAATTCAGATTTATCATACATTGTCCCTAGAGTGCTGAATGAGCAACGAATTCTCGGTAACTTCATTGAGAAAATGACTTAAGTTGGCTTACTACGATCTGCGTGCTGGAGCATTCGAGCACAGACTTGCTGGTGATCTATAAACTTTTCAAAAACAATGTACATTACATGGATCTGAAGCTTCAAACATCACTCTCACGACCATGCGTTATGGGGGAATCCATTCTCGATCGAACATTAGGATCGTGTTGAAAGTAACGGTACGGGGATATATAGTAATAATTAGATTTGCCCATTTCCCTGTATTCATTCACAGTTGACTAGGTGCTAAACCAGTAAGCAACTAACGGGTTGCCTGCAACCCTAATAACAGAGTTTAAAATACGATAGAAGACCATCTGGACAGAAAAAACGGAAATAAACCGTCCTCACATACCACTATCCACCTCCTTAAAAAGGAAGCGAATGAAAGGAAAACAAACTTCGACCGGGGGAATGAGTTAGGGACGAAATAGACACATGAACCATGATGCTCGCCCTCTTTGCCAGGGGTATTCCGTCCTAATCCGCGTAATTCCAATGAAAAAGTCGAATCGATTGTCGCCAAGGTAACCAAAGCATTCGGACACCAGTGATGGTCAGTCCGTCGGTCCAACCGAGTGCCAAATTTGCACATTAATCCACATCTCTTTTCCGGCCTTAGTAGACGACTGTATGTCTGTATGTAACTATGCATATACGTATGCATGTATGTATGTGTGTACATACCTACGGTTGTATAGACTAATATCGAGTGGCAATCTTAACCTATTGTGGACGTGATGTACCGGTAATAAACATGACAGGCCGAACAGATTCCCAATTTCTGACGAAGATAAATAAAATGAAGAAGTGTAAATGAAAAGCCCAAAGGTCTACACGCTTGCATCTTATTGCGAACAAATGTCTTTACCAGTTAGTTCAGGTGCACTCCTCCGTGATAATGCGACACCCACAAATTAACGGCGTGAGAAATTCGACTTTTCAGATACCTGCACACAGAACATTTCTCGGCGAATAAACTTGGGGAAATAGAAGTACTTGTTACTTGTTACTAACACAAACGTTTATTGTTCTGAAACAACAAATTAGCATAAGGCAATTTTTCCGGGGAGAAGTTCTATGGGTAACGGAACTAAATAGCAAGCTGGATACTTTTCAGGTGTAACGTGTATTGACTAGGTGATTAAGACTAAGAATAAGGGAAATAACGTGCACAAATGTGCACCTGCGTTATATCCTCCAGTATGGCCAGACTACAAAACGTATTCGAGAAATCTGTGCACCTAAGACAATGGGTTAGCTCACTTTTGCAGAAAGAAAAATCTGGTGCAGTACCTGATGAATAAATTTGTGATTTTGATGGTATTGATGCAAAACACAAAATTGGTTACTTTTAAGTTACGAACTCACGAGATTTTATCAAGCTATTTTCGACTGTATTCTGAACAGATTATACGGTGTACGATTTGTAGCACTCCAGTGAGTGATAGGATTATACTGACTGAGCTGAGTTTGGCAGTCAATTTCACACAATGGTTACCGGTAGTCGACCCAGTGGGTTACACACGGTTGGACAACAATCTATTTAAGTGTTGCGCGCACATTACCGTGAGATCCGATTGAAACGGAACAGACAAAATGGTAATGGACAGTGGGTCACGTGTCTGTTACCACTTAAATTAACAGAAATCCAAGTCCCAGGTCCACCGGAAACTTTGGCGGTAAGTGACCGTACGCTATCGCTCGGCTCGTTTCAATCTCTGACCTTTTGGGAACTAAAGCGCTCAAAGTCTCACTGCCATGGTTGCCGGTTTCATCTCCCCACGACCCGCGCCCCCATATGTAGCTGACCCTAGCGGTCATGAGATAGGCCTCGAATACCACTGCACTCATAACTCAGGCATATTTATACATGTAATAAAAATACTTTATTTTTTGATTTACACTCATTTGAAACATTAAGGATCTTCTTCTAGGGAATGACCGGGGTCCAACCGAATACTGCGTGCGAACTTATTTTCCGCAGGACAGAAATAGATCACAAATGTTGCAGCTAGTTCCTTCCGCTTTACGCATAATGCGTCAGCAATAAGTAACAGGCCCTAGCAAAGAATTTTTAAATTCTTGAGCAGATCGGAGAAAAACAGAAGAGTAGACAAGAGAAGAAAAACGTTAGACGACCAAGTACAATCGATGGAATAGACCTAACACGTTGTCCGTCTAGAGAAAACTGGAGCAGTCACATCGACTTGTCTCTTCTTCATGAATAAACAGACTGGAGGTAAAGCTGCAAAGAACGATAACCGTTAATACCGGCAGAGAATTATTATATTCCCATCAAGTTGCATCAGTATATGCTTGAAGCATGAGTATAATGAAAAGGGAATGCTCCATGGCCCCTATGGCCAATTACACGAGTAAAAACGGGAACCGGCGGCCGAGACCCGGAGTAGCATAGGATTACGAAAGGTCTCATTGGGCCAGCTAAGGTAACGAGCCGGGAGACAGTTGGTTGCCGTCTACCATCAAAGACCGAAAAAAATGTAGAAGACGAAGAAAGACGATCAACCGAAAACGGGCATCAGCTCAGTTCAGCTCAATCTGGGCAACCATTAACCTTGCATCAACGTGCTTTGGTTTCGGTTGATACCTCACATCATCACCTGCAAAAACAAAAAAGAACGGCCGATAATGGAAGTCTTAGGGCAAAAAGTAAGTTGGACAACTTTGAAGAAGGAATTGTTCGGGTGAAAGAACACCACCGACTGCAGCACTCAACCATATCAACCACTGTCTCCAACTGTTGTTTCGAGGAAACTCGTGAACCCCTGCCCGGTAGCCTAACTGCACCTACACTAGATAATCTAATGGTTAAAGCTTTCATATCTTTTACTGATGCCACGCACGAAAAGGCATGTCCCAAACACCTCAACCTATTCTGGTTGTGTCTGTTCTGAACATCGTACCCTAGGACCCAGTTTCTTACGCTTAACCTATAGGCTACTCAAAAATTCTTTCACCATATCCTACCAATACTACGAACAACGGTTTTCAAATACTGGAAGTCATCCCATATCCTCTGCTCTCAGTGGCCACCCTTTACAGCCGTAGAGCAACACCGACCTCACTGCTGCTGTGTATACTCGACCTCTGATCGATAACTGCATTCCCCGCCGACGCCACAGATGCCTCAAATTGGTGAGTGCTAATCCAGCCTTTGCGTATGCTTGGAGACACCTCTTTCGATATATGAATACCAGGTGAGGTACAACTATTCAAGCAACTAAGCCTGTCCACTTCATCCAGTTACTCACCTGCAACAAAAAGATCCGGCTGTGAGCCAATCTAGTCTAGGAAAAATAGTTTACATGATCGAGAAAAACCTGCAGCTTACTTGGATCTTCACTCAGTGTTATACCCTCGTCCGCATATTCCAAGTCAAACAGTTTGCTGTCTGAGCAAATATCAAAGCCACTATTCTCACATGAGGATAAGGCTACCTCTATAAGCATTTCAATGACAAAGTTAAAAAGTAAAGATAAATGAGGGCAATCCTGATGAACACCACTTCTCGTGGCGAATTCCAGTGAAACATCCGCACAGGCGCGAAATCGGCTTCGGCCGTTCGCATGTAGAGACACGATAAGTAAATTGATTTCCTCCGGCACACCCTTCAATGAGAAAGAGCGCCAAAGACCTACACCATCGACTGAATCGAACGCCGCTTTCTAATCAAGAAACATAGAGATTGTGGGTTTGCGGAGCATATGCTTGTATCCTGTGATCTCTTGCAAAGTGAGAAGTTGGTCAATACAACCTCGACCGGGACGGAATACGGCTTGATTCTCACGTACACAACTTTCGCGAGTACTAGATAACTGGCGGTGAATAATGCCAGCAAGCAGTTTGGATGCAATACTTACTAAACTAATTCCTGTGTCGTTTTCGCACGAGGATCCATCACCTTTCTTGGAAATCGCCACAATCACCGAATCGCACTAGTCCTTGGGAATCTCGTCCCTTTCCCAGAATCATTCCCGAAGTTTTTTTTAAGTCCAACGTTAACACCACCACCATCCATCTGGTTCAGCTGCTTTATACCTTTTAAGAAAACCCATCTCCGTGATCACCTCCATTTCGGATAGAGGACTGGTATCCACATGCACTGTTTCACTTGCAGGCTTAAGTGGAAGCTCCACTGTGGCTGTGGGCCAACTAAACCGGCCCCTTAATTGTTTTACCCAAAGTGCCAGTCGACGGTCCTCAGAGCCAACCAGTGTGGCGTCGGATACCTCAAAACCTTCGCTTACGATCGGCTTCTGTGGCTCAGTATGTCTAATCCGTCGGTACAGATTAGGACTATTTCCGATAGCAGAGCCTTTTCCATTTCCCTACTCTTTCTTATCCGCCAGTGCTACCAGTGACCTTTCAAACTCCTGAGCAGTTAGCGTCTCAGGGGTCAACGCGCCTCATTGCATGTTGCATACGGCAGGACGGACCTACGAGCATCTGACACTGCAACTGTAGTCGAGGGTAACCATTGTTTCTGGGGTTTATGGGGTAAGAAGCTCTTCTTGGAAGTTGCTGCTTAGTGCAGAGCTTCTTTGATCTTTTCTCATTATTCACCCGGACCCTGGGCATTTTGTTGGGACGAAAACCACATTGAGAGTTTCGATTAGGATCGCAGTCGGCAATTATCGTCTAGAATCAGCTGTGCTGGACAAGTGGCTTTTATGCTCATGTGACCACAGACTAGACGCGAACAAAAGCGAGCTCGGAACAATGTATCACCTGAGTCCACAGGTGCGGACCAGAATGACCGGAAATCCTCGATTGACCCACGCCACCGGTGATCGATAGCAATGTGACCGTTCTGAGTCTAACACTATTTAGGCGAAGGGGGCGCCAGGTGGGCCGATATTGCTTTTTATGACAAAAATTGTTGCTTGCCAGAAACAAACTATGTTCAGAACAAACCTGAACCAGATGATCTTCGTTGTCGGTCCGATCTGCTGGGACAGAAGATCCGCTTCCGATGTGCCGTTCCGTCTCCGTTAAGTAGGCAAGTTGGGCATTAAAATCAACTGCAACGACCACAACGTCCGTTGAACGCACGCTGCGGAATAACCTAGATAAATTCCCGTAGAATTTGTCTTCTGCTTCAGGGGCATAGTCAGTGGGCGCATAAACAGATACGACGAACAACCAACGACGCCTCAATCAATTGTCATTGACACCTACAGAACTGTCCAACCGAACTACATATAAACGACTGTTGACTGGGATCCATTCTAACAGTGAACTCCCCACCCGCGTGCCCAAAACGATCCCAACGCCAGCTTGATCACCAGTGTTCGAAACCGGATCACTGGACAAGCGAACAGTGAAACGAAAGAATGAGGTTGCGTGTGGGCTACAGAGTATGGTCGCGGAAATCGGATCTTGTTCGTGCAGACAGCAAACATCTATCTTCAAAGTTTCAATATTTTTACCTGGGACAGCTTGCTGACCTAGCCGGGTGAATGTGCAAACATTGAATGCACCTGAGTGAAACGAATAATTAGCTTTAGATAATGTTTCGGAGCTATTTCCCACCCTTACTTCAATGCTGCTGTTAGGTAAACCCGTCGAGTGGCAGCTCTTCGTGACGATGTGCATCATTCTTCAGGAAGGGGGCCGCGGCCAACAGAGGGATGCCAAGTGAGGGAGGAGACCGGCGGCGGGAGGACTCGAACCAGCTACCTTCACGTCCAAATGCTACGACCCTATCCGCTTCGCCATCGCCGACCAAGCTCAGGCACACAATAAACTTAGTTTTGTGTAGTGGTTAGTTCACTAGTTAGTGAGAAGACCAATCATGCATTATCAACATTGAACTCACCGGTGAAAAAGTGGAAACAATGTGCAATTAATCTCTACTTCGTAATCATTACCGGTAGGGAGCGTTAACACTAGGACAAATCATTTTCCGGTCAACTGAAGCCTCGACCTCGCTTGATTAGTCAAAGTTTGCTGTTTTCGCGATGCGAGCGCTAGGCTTCCTGCAAAGTTCCCTATTCTGAGTGTTGAGCGTCCCGTTTACAACCGCTTTTGCTGCTTACAGTCGGTTGCACAAAGGATGCTATAAAATGTATTGTCAGTGCTAATAGTCAACCACTTTGAGTTAAGAATCGAAGAATATGCACTGAGAACCGAGTCTCAGTGAGGGCGATACAAATTTACCGTACCTCTCGATGAACAGTTGTGACCGTGCCAACTGATAGGTCGTTTCTCTGGAAGAATACGCTTTCTTCAGTGTACGAATTGTCTACCGAGCAAAATAACGCCTGCAAAATCAATATTTGGCAAGCGTTATTTTGCCAGGACGTTGTATGACTGTCTGCTGATGCTCTCTCACCAAGCAGATGCCAATTGTTACCCTCTCAATTCAGTGTTCTCGTTTCTATAGTCGGTTATGAGGTAGAGGTAATCCAGGAACAGGGGGATTATAATAGTCTAAATGTCACCCACCGACCCCAATAGTTGACTATGGTAGAAGTAGTTAGTCTTTCTTAGTACCAATTGTGTAACATCTATTAAGTGATGGGACAGAGTAAAAACGATTGAAGTGGATAGGAAGCCGACAAAATCAAGTGGAAAACGCTCGCGTGATTGACGAACGTTGATAACAAATAGGCAAACTACCCAGATTTGATTTGTCCCTACCGATGGTACGCATAATACCCCTAGAAGTGACATAACCGGTTGTATAACCGTGCACTCCCCCTCTATATCCCAAGTTACCAAAATTCTTTCGTCATTATATTGTGTACAAACAAGAGCTCCCTTTGCGTATCAGTCTATATGTTAGTGTCAGTCACATGATGAGCCATGAGACATCATGCTAGTTCGGCTGATATTGTCAGCATTTTCCTCTTGATTCAATTTGAAAACTGACAGAACTGTTAATCAGAACAAATGACCTCGATGATATCAAAGTATATCTTACATAAATTGGAGGGAACAAGCAAGAACAGCAGCGAGGATGAAGTTTGGAAGACGACATCAAGACCATATCATGCCACGTGATCGAATATATTTAGTATTTCCCATTGCATGAAGACAATGTGGGAAGAAAAGCGAATGCGGGGGTTATCTGAACCTTCTGTCCATTCACCAGATTATTCTTATTATTATTATTATTATTATTATTATTATTATTTTAATGAAGGAAGTGTTCCATGAACTCTGAAATGTTAACATCTCGCCGCATTTGACTTGAGCCACTAGAATCACCCAAAAATCGTAGGCCTCAAAAGATTCGTAGATCGGACGCAGAAGCAAAAGACAATCGCTCAGTTTTGGGTCATACAGTATAGTGTAAGAAACATGCATCGTCAGTTTATGAGGTCAGTGTAAGCAAAAAAGGAATAAAGCCCGCTTAGCGTCAATAGGTTGTTATATGAGTGTGCCGTTTTGTCCGCTCCAAAGTAGGAAGTTGTCGTTCTGATACCATAAATTCTACCAGGAAATCAACAGATTCACAAAAAATCGCCTAGTTATCAAGTCATCATCATCACCGGTAATTTTTAAAACAGTTAAACGTCATCCCCGTCTCCACTCGGAAATGAACAGATATTTTCCGCAACTGAGGAGCTTTACGCGACAGTTTAAGACCTAACTTCCGTAGTTAGCCTTTTTCTTTTTGCTGTTTCAGTGTGAAACAAGGCTCACAAAGTGAAAGTTTCGTAGAATGAGGGAAGAAACAGAAAGAATGCCCATTATCTGGAAAAGCTTCAGATAAAAGATATTTTACTGGGATAACAGGATAAAGTGGAAACAAAACGCATTAGCAGATTTCTCTGCGCATGTTGACTAAACGATCGCTATAGCGCCAAATTCGCCACAGGTCCATTACTAGATGCCTTAGCCATAACATATCTTGCACAGACAGAATTGTGAGCATCCCACATCGCATGCTCAAGTTGAAGTGTTTCCAGTCCCATGGATCAAAAAGTATGGATGATGTTTAACCGGATCGTCAACTAAATACCTGTTTATTAACTGGAAGAAATACTGTAATCGGATGGAATAAACAAAACTGATCCGCACTCAGGAGTCGTTGTTCAATCATCAACGCTGCTTACCGCATTCCGCAATGAAGAACAAACCAAATGATACACGGACTCACTTCTTCAGAACCGATATCAATCGAAATCGGGTCGTCACTCATACGGCTGGAAAACGACGATCGATCCATGGGACCATTGAAATGCGTTTCGGATTGATCAAAATGAGGTGTCGCACTGACAACTCCGCGATCCATGTCGGCAAAAATGCGACATTTGTTTGATCGATAAGTTAATCCGGAGATAATCTGAGAGCCACGCAGCTCATTATCGTACAGACCAGGGTCTCGGCTGCTACCTCTAGCTGACCACTCCGCCGTAGATTTATCTTCACTCACATCCCCGTCCGAATCTGAAAGGGCACTGCTCACACTCCGAGCAAATGGACGCTTTTGTCCGGGCGAGCCAGTTCGTATGTTCAATCCAGGGCTATCCTGTATCACATCACATAGTCCCACTGAGGTTGGATAGTGGATAAACGATGCGGTTAATTCACCTGAAGTGGTATGAGCCACTGAAACCGGACCAGGAGAACCCATGGTGTTGAGAGCTTCGATTGATTGAACTGATGTTGGTGTGAAAGGCAATTCAAGTTACCGTGCCCCTTGACGAGGCAACCGTGGTAGCTGCGGTGGTGAGACGGAACGGAGTAGAGATGAATTGAATTGAGCAAGACGAAGCAAAAGGAAACGGAACTGGCAAGCGATTTACGCGTTCACAAGCTAACTTCTCAAATCATGTGCATAAGCACACACGTTCATGCACAGCGCCACGGACACACGGGCGGATGAATGAAGGCACGGATTCACGGTAAACGGAAGCGCGGACGCACAGGAACAGAATTTCACAGCCGCATACACACTTAGTAATGCACGTATAGTTCTGCCTTTTCCCACATCCCCGTCCATGCTCATTCTTCCGGTCCGATAGAGACAGCGAACACTAGATTGGCCATCATAGCTCTACGGTCGAACGTCGATTCTGGGCCGACCAACAAAGCTCACGTGTGTGCTTGCTCCTAAACGCACACCTAAGCAAACACCAAAACGAAAAAACTGAGTGAGTGGCCTAATGAGAGAAAGAGTGGTGACAGACGAACATTGGACGAATGAACGAGTCAACGAATGAATGAACTAGCGAACGAACAAGATGGGAGGAGTAACCTATGGGGCGGAAGTTGGAGGACAGTAAGGTGAACGGAAATCGACTGACCAAATTACGCGCTATTTTGTGCATTTGCGACTCGGTGTGCGTGTGTAGTTCCGGCTCAGAGAAGGCGTAGTAGTGCTTCCGTGTGTGCGCGTTTTCCTCTTCGGTAGTCACGTCTTTGTGCGTATGTGTGACCGCATTTCCAAAAACAGAACAACGCTTGCACGTCCGTGGTGTTCGCATCACTGCTCCTGTCGTATCTGCCTCCTTCCACGTTGTCGGTCGTAGCGGCGGAAGTAAATCGACAAACTAATGCACAGGGCCACACTGAAGAGCAAATAATGCTTTGTGTATGTCACTAGCCGACTGTCACTCCCTCACTCTCACGTTCCTACAATCGTTTGCTGCTCCGCCAGACATCCGAATTCGTGTCTCCCACCTAGTACGCATGCACACCTACGGCCCATACATCCGGTTCACTCGTGGGCCAAGAGAATGACCAAATGGATGGACGAGATCTTGAGGTGTGACGGGGTGGGCGGTCAGGACAAACACACAATAGTTACTGCATCGAGCAGCTGACGGAAGTAGTATAGGCCTAGCACTGAAGTGGAAGCGCACGCAAGCGCGTGCAGACGAGATGAAAACTACGAGTCTCCGTCCCGAGACCTGAGACACTTGACAGATTAGCAGGTAAGATCGTAAAACAGACAGACGGATGTGGAATCATTCACTTCCTGCATGTGCGTGAGTTAACTCAGCTCCACACTACTGCTGGTCGAAGGGCGGAAGTGCGAAAAACCTCTCGACGTAGCACGACCTTGAAGAGCGCTTTGTGCGATGGTGACAGCAGTTGTACAAACCCCGTGACCAAAATTGGGAGTGGCAGTGTAGATATCGGGTGACACTAACTCGTTTATGCCTCGGTGGCACATGGAATTTTCGATATTCTGTGAGGCTCCTGGCTCTTACTCTTCACGAATGCTGACTTGTTAGGCTGAGGACCTGTTGTTGTCACACTTAGAGAGCTTCGAAACGATGACTATCATCAGTGTATCTAAACGAGGATGTCGAATTTCATTTGACGAAAATGGAATCAATCTATGTAATAAACATCGAGGCAAGTGGCCGACCTCAACGGCCGTTCACAAGGTATCCCATTTTTACCGCAAGTTTTCCGTCGCTTCACCAAATCTGACACTCAATCAGGACTCTTTTTTCTACATCCTGGGTTAGACTGAGCGCGTTTCGCCGGAATTACCATTACTGACGAAATTCGCACCGGTGATTATGTAGTTATTGAGATGGAGTACATAAAGCTCGCATTATTTGATGATAGCGGGTCTCACAATCCACACGTGATGTACCTGTTTGCGAATGCGTTGACCAATGACGTGTCTATTCTATTCTATTCTGGGCAGGGTCTGATGGAAACAGATCGACCTACTAAACTATGGTCAGTGGTTAGCGAGAGATGAGAATTCCTGTTACGAACACAGTTAGTAATTGAGACACCCGTAAGCTAACACAAAGAACTCCAACTGTCCGATTATGCCCAAGTATGGGTTTTTATAAATCAATAAAAATAACCAACTCTACCAGGCCCATCGGTTTCCATTAAGCTTTCAACACTACTCCAGCTCAGTACAGTTCAGCGTCATTGCCTAAAGCAATCATGAGTGCAACACAAGGAAAACCCCAAATTAGTCGCACCGATACGAAAATGCCTTCAGTTCACCGTGTAAACTAACGCCAATCGATTCCAACATAATGCGACCAAATCACAGGAGACTGGAACTCAAACTAACCAGGGCAGACGGGAGGCTGATACACCTAAAGATACAAAGGCCAGAGTAACATCCGGTTATTGGTCGAAGGTTGGGTTTACTCATCAGCAATGACATCAATACTGTTGCACGGGCAAGAACCATGGACGCTGAGCGCAGAGGATCTGCGAAGACTTTCGATGTTTAAACGCCGTTGTCTTCGTGGTGTTTGTAGACTGCGGTTGGAGAATCGCCCCAATAGGCGTGAGGTAATGGGGCCTAGGGTTCGGAGAACAGGCATTGAATCAGAATGGGTCAAGGCGGTTCGGAAATGTTCAGAACGCTGTTTTTCGGGGGAGGTAATAACGGGATTGTGGAACGAAATGGCCAGGACGAAAAAGTATGAGAGTTTTAAACAGCAGATAGTGGAATTCGAATTCCGGGTTGTGGTCCACGAGCTTGCTCGAAGCGGCTGCTGCGGAATGTAGATGATATGGTTCAGTGCTGCAGTCAGTAGAGTCCTTGCATTCAAAATCTTCTCTTCTGCATAGTTATTCAAGTTATTATTCTGCATTCGACCTTTCACCATTTATTGTTTTCTTTTCAGTCTTTGAGTAGATAGTGTTGTGAGGTATCAGCCATAACCGGACCATGTTGGCGCAAGGTTAATGGTTGTAAAATATGGACGGATAGTTCACTTAACCGGACTAATTCTTCGACCGACGGAAAGGGACAGTAAGACTTAGCAATAGGAATGAGCCATTAGGAGAACGGGTTAAGTGGCATCGAATACAGGCAACCAATTAGCAAACGGGGAAACAAAAGTCAGCGATGTAAGCGGAAACAAAAGGGATGGACAATTTTGACTCCATCCTTGCAATCCGTGTTCCGATCGGTTTGACGATTTTGCTAATTACGTCAGCTATCGACTTGGATGATAAATTTTCTTATTGAAAGCTTTTCTTGGGGCCGGAATTTCCTGACAAAGCAAATAGTTTCATTTCCGGAAGGTCGTTTCAAGTCTGGCTATTGCTTGAACACCGCTAGTTTGTCGGTTGAAAGTCGAATAGACAAAGGTTGCCTAAAGGAATGCTTATGCATAACTGTCCTGAGAGACGGATCTCCAAGAGATCAGGTTGTTGACGTGTTCACAATATTTTCTGTCCAACCACATACCCACGGGGACACTCTGGATATTCCAGTATAAAAAGTCATGAAGTTTCATGTTGCGGATGCCATTTTGAGATTCGTTGCGGATAAAACCATACTGAACTGAAATGCTTCGTTGTAGAAATGGGAAACCACTTATTTTCCACCTGTGGCAAAAGGGGAACAGACAACTGATTTGGTGTTGCTTATCCACTACTATTTACAGACATTAGATTCTTGGGATCAAATTTTTCATGTTACCGATTCTCGTTGCACGAGATTCTAGCGGGATCATTCTGGTTCATGCATTTTTATTCACACATGATTGCTTGCTCGATCGGATTCACATCGGTATTCGCGCATCATAAAGAAGCCATCAGTGTCGGTTTGAATGCAGGGCAATAATCAAAACTAACGTGTTTCCACTGTTTATTAAGGGTCACCTTGCCAGACGTCGATTATTTTTGTTATGGAAAGAAAGTTGACCACTTCATTCAGTTCCTCAGCAACTTGCCATAAGGTGTTATGATTATTCCTGGATGAAATCTTTTATATTTTTTCACGAGGCGATGAGTGCATTTTTATTTTATCTATTTATTTCCCTTCTCCCTATTTCATTTTTACTCTACAATTTTGACTGAAATACGACATTGTTCACTGTACGCAAAGTCTATATAATACAATACAATACAATACCATAAAATCTCATTCTACTTACGTTGCGAAAAAATACCATAAATCTAATTTACCTCATTCAGAGAGGATAGATGAATCGGCAAATATCCGCACAGAGTGACATTTGAGAAATACGGAACTACGCTTGAACTAAGGTAGACACCGTCAACTACTTAGGATTTACCTAGGCTAAAAATTTAAAGGATCATTTTGCATTATATATATATATATATATATATATATATATATATATATATATAAGTATAAGGATGCTTGGACAAGGGCGCACCGGGTACTCATACCTGACGAGCGACAATAACCGCGAAATTGGTTGTGTCCTCCCGGACAAATTTTACTCACTCATCCAGATACTACTTGCCACTTCTGTATATGAGCAATGCATATGGGTGATGTTACAGTACTAAATCGGTTGTCTTTTGGATTGCATCTTTCTTGAGGAGAACTGAGGCCATCCGGTTGTTGGGTACCGTCCCGTATAATCAGAATTACCACGTTTATATGGCGCACAGAGGTAACACCCTGGGTCCAAAGATAGTTACGCCTCTGTGGTGAGGGCTATTGAAATCGAAACTCGGGTCGGACGCTTCCGAGCTTTAAGATGGCCCGATGAACTCAGGCCTGTACGCAAATTGTTATGTTCACAAGACAGGCGTTGAAGTATGGTATGCACTTTTACTCTATTTTATCAAGGTGCGCAATAAGAGTACTGCACTGCTTTCAGGATTTATCTTTGGTTCTGACTGAATCCAACCTGCTCTGCTTGACTTCTGAATCACAATGTCACATATTTTGATCCATTTCTATCGTCCTGATTCGGAGACCATAGGGGAAATATAGATCGTTCCCAGAAAAGACATGTACAAAAATTTGGAAGGAGTTTCTCAGCATAGGTGGAATAAGAAACGTCTTTTTGATTGATGGCAGAGAACCAACATTTCGGTTCTGAAGTGTCCCCCAAAAGCACACAAGACAAATAAATGCACTTCATTTTCTAACCAAAACCAAAAATTCATTTTACAACAAACTGTGCAAACAAATAGTTAGGATCCATTCAACCGACTCGACCTTATAACTGTTCACAATCTCATCTAAGCTCCTCTCTCGTTTGTAATAGGTAACCAAATAGTGGTGCGTCAATTCGTTTTTATTTATTACGCAATAATCGTATATTATTTCAAGATGGGAGCTACACCTATTAATCACTTGGATTCCATTGAACATGGGATCTTTATATTCATACTTCACTATGTGAACTAGTAGACCACCCAAGTAGGAACAATAACATCAATTATTTAGACACTGCTTTAAATTTTCGCAAAACCAATAAAAACTATTGTTCTTTAAAAATTAACATTATGAAATCTATGCACGTTTATCCTTCTGGCGCACAGCAAGTCTTAATCACTTGTTTGCATTTTATGCACCGAGCTCGAAATAAACTGCCCCTGCTTATGAAATAACTTGGCTGAAACGATGACTGATATGAATTCGACGTATTCTTCATTGATTAATCCTAATCTAGGTTAGTCTTAAGTCTGATGTTGGAATGCGAATAGGAATCAGTAACTAACAAGCAGCAAACAAAGCTCTAAAACTGCGAGGTAAATGAAAGTGCAGGGAGTTTATTGCAAAAGTACCCATTTCATTACATTGTTCAGTCGCAATGCAGAGGCCGAAAACTTCTGCTCCTAAAGCCTCACAAAGCGTGATCTCATGAGTCCTGTAGGTGCGGCAATAGCTTGGATAATTGTTTTTCAACGAGGGGCACTAGATCATAGTTTGGTCGGTAATTTGACAGTTTAACGTGTCCCAGTTACACCAGTATGCACTATCGTATTACGAATTACTGAGTGCTAGGTTATTTAGGTTCATCCTAAACCTATCATGTTAATCTCCCCACCCTTTGCACAAATGATGGAAGTACTTGCATATGATGTAAACAGTGAATTACTCCGAATAGTTGGAAAACAGCTCTTTCGGGAACCATATATTTCCCAGAGAATATAAATGGACGTAGAGCTTCAGATTAAAAGGTGTTACGTAAGAATGGAAGTAAAGTGTGAGTCACATCAGTTTCGGAAGAATGCGTTTGTTAGCTTATGGTAGCACAGAAGTAAACGTGGTTTTCAAATGGCTCATCGTGCAACCTGATTCGTTATTTGGTGACATCCGTGAAATCCTACTTATTTTTTTAGATAGTCCTGAATGATACTTGGTTTACTTTGAAAAAGAGAAAACGAAACTTTTCTTGGAGAATGCAGTAACAGCGATATAGTAAACTCGTGGTTTGTGTCCAGAATGCTAATAGAAAAGAGTACAGGTCACTGAATGCCACCTGGAGAGAGAACGTCACAACCAATTTATTCATACCAAAAGTATAAAAGGGATATCACATCAGGAGTTTGTCAACCACACGGGGCAAAATGTACGATGGTTTGAAAATACCCGATCTCAGGTGATCTGGAAATGAGACAGTTGCATTTATGTTACTGTTATTTCAAAGTAGTCAAAAAGTATTTTGGAACGCGTGAGAATCCCACTATCGAATCAAGAACACAAACCAAACGAACAACTGTTTTCGAAAATTTCTAAACTTGGCTCAACAATTTTTAAGATGTGAACCCAAGAGATAAAGAATAACTGAAGCGACTTTGTTGGTGTATTTGTTCGCGCCCATGTATATATGAACGCATAGTTATGTATGGATATGTGGTGTGGAGTGTGGTCGGCCAAAATAAACCATCGAAAGCCTGCATGTTTATCATAGTTTTGTTAATGACGTGGCAGAAGTATTACAGCAGTTCATTGCTGCTTGCAATTACGAAAATTTCACATCCGAGGTGGAAATGAATAACCGCATTCCTTTCCTAGACGCTTTAGTGATTAGAAGAGACGGTAGGTGTATACAACGTTCTCCATACAATGAAGGACTTGGACCAGTCACTATACGAACTTTCACAGTTCCATACCTGCAAGATGAAAAGGGAATCCGATAAAATGCCTAGCTTCAAAAGCCAAAAAATCTATCCAGTGGAAACCCTACGGAATGAGCTTAACATTACTAATGTTTTCTAAAGCAATGGATACCGGGAAGTTTATTAGTCACAATAAGAATGATGGAAAAGTTGGCAATCCTGAAATGTTCACAGCCCCCAAAAGTCTATTTCTTAGCTTCCCTTTCAAGAGTGGTTGCTCATCGGAAACTCTTAACGGGCATCTCAAGACAACGATAAGTCCCACCTTCAAGGGTGAGACAATGCGTTGTTCATTCAAGGGCTAACCCCTGATAAGCACATGCTAATAACTTCTGTGGTGGCATATTCATTCAGATGATTTTGTGATGCATTCTGTGTCTGTCGAACGGATGGGCAATTGCCCATTTCGCATGAATGAGCGCCTCGATCAGGGACTATATCCATGGCCATCTTAACACACCTGACTGACTCTGGCCATCGCATGAACCCCGACCAAGCATTTAGAGTTATCTATGATGCTCGGCCTAATCGATCCAAGTATATCCGACTAACAGACGGAATCGAAGGAAATCTAAGGACTAAGCTCTTGACCCCCAACTTTGTGCTCACGAACGTCTAGCTCATGTTCTACACCTACCATGGCCAAAATCAACATATACACACATACAGCTACACAACACAGTAACAGTGACCGGGTGATATTCATATGATCTGATGACCGACCCCACTTCACACAACATATCCATACATGACTATGCATCGATACATATAGGCCAGCACACACTTACACTAAAGAACTTGTTTTAATTATTCTTTACTTCTTGAGTTCGTGTCCCATAAGTTTAGAAATTTCGGCACAATCGTTCGTCTGATTTGTGTTTTGTGTTGGAACGATTTGAAAGTCGTGCTGATGTTCACCATTGGTATCGTCGAGTGAAATTTGAAATGCCTCCATTGACTGGAATTTTCATGGCGTCTTCTTTTAAGTACACTATGTGACTGTTTATAAAAGCTGATTGGGATCAAATGGCTACTTTTTCTAATCTCCGGCTTAACAGGTTAGTCTTGGTGAAGCTGCATGTATTTCTTAGGAGCCCCTTTTTTCTTTCTACCTGTTCACTTAAACAATGGCTTTTGCCTTAACGTGTTACCGGTGCCTGGTCGCTTACCTAAATAAATGGTTTGTGCTCGTTCGGATCGTCTTCAGCACACGAATGTCATTTTGGGACATTTTAACTGGGCCAATGTTGGCTTAAATTTGTTTGATTTTCATGTTGAATGCAGTACCAAAACACCGATTGCATTTCCTGACAGTGGTGGCGGGAACTGACGTGAATAGGGCAGTGTCAGGGCAGGTGTTAAATAATCTCCTGAAGACTTTTCCCCCAGGCTATTCGGCGATGAGCGAGAAGGAAAGAATGGCTGATAATTGCAGACTGTGACGAATACGTTAGGATCACTTTTGCACGCTATCGGTGCTGGGATATGAGTCCAGGGTCATCCGGCTCAACTTATTTTCTCACACCGTTTGTTCGGCGGCTTATCGCATTATTAATGAATAATAATACGGAGCCACTGCAGACATTATTGATTGGGAGGGCGGTGATTGTGAAACTGAAAAGTCACTCCCCCGGGGGGTGGACTGAGACTTAGGAACGTTTTAGTTTTAATCAGGGGAACCTATTACCTGACGAACAAGTCGATCCGTTTTTGTGTTCTAGGAGATCCTTGCACGACCTGTACATTTTGCAGTAACCCGTAAGACAGCCCTGTGCATGATGGAATCGTGATAAGCTTATGCAACTTCGCTGTAGTAAAAAGGCTATTGTAGACCCCGAAAATAGCACTCCATTAGTATATCGATATTTCTAGAGGCCAGGAAGCAGCCTTGGGTGTATCAGAAATATGTGGTCTGTCTGAATCGAAAATGAAATTTCGATTTGGTGGCAAACGACACGTTACAAGTGTTCTACCGAGCACCGTATGTAGACCGAGAGAGACAAAAAAGAAGCAGTGTTCCAAACCATCAATACCAAGAATAGTCCTTTTTCCGTCACAAGCCTCGTGGCGGTCGATCAGACTCATTTTCGGTCAAGAGCCTGTGGAAAATGAATTTGATTTCTTTCCACCAAGGCTCGTTTTTTTCATCATATTTTTCATAAGTATTACCTGGAATAGTCTCCAGGAGTGGTTGCAATAAATAACAATGGCAGCTCATGGTACTACCGGAAAGGCGTGTTCCGTAAGCGGTTAAAAAAGGTGCGGATGGCAATTAGAAATTCTCATAACCAAATGCCTTCTGGGAAAATTCGGTGATAATGACGAAAAGATCGGGCGAACTGTAAGTTGACGTCGACGCCAAACCACTAAACAAAGCACTCAGGCGACAGCAGTTTGTATTCTCCATCCTTGAGGACATTCTATCTGTGCTGCTGAACGCGGGGTGCTTTGGGAACGTTAACTTCGCTTCATCGTTTTGATGCTTAGAGCTAGATGAGGATTCCAGTCATTTGACGATGTTTGACAAATCGCGTGGTCGTTATTGTCAGAAGCGACCATCGTTGGTTTAAAAGCATCCGGATTTTTCAGAAGCGGATTCTTCATAATCTGAATAATCGTAAATAAGGAATGATAAGATTGAACATCTAAGCTTACAATCCCTGAAGGATGTCATCGTTCCAGGTCGGCTGTAAAAACTCAACAGAATTTTTGCCCTATTCTAACTCTCATGACAAGCTAACTACCGATGACGGTTTGATTTTTTGAGATGAGCCTTTGGTGGTCCCACAGGTAACTGGATGCAAGTATCAGTAGGTATGGCTGGCGTCGGTTAAAGGGATTAGGTTATGGAGCTTGGATGTGAAAGTAGCGGATTCGAGTTCGAACAATAGAACCGATGGGAATGCGACTAATGCCTGCTTCTCCTTGCCAAGTTGCAGCGTTGGATAAATTTTACCACTGGAAGGACAGTTACTTAGTGACTGTAGATTACTGTGGTGATTTCGAAATCGGCCTAATGAGGATGGAGACGATTTCAGAGATTATCAATGGGCTGTGAGCTTACTTCGTGCCACGGGCGATTCTGTTTCAGGTGATTTTCGATGGTAGCTCCCGTTTAGCAGTACAGAATCTCAGACACGGTGCTTTGCACATCATTTCACAAATGCATACCACAGTATGTCCAATGACAAAGTGGAGAGTTCAGTTGACCAAACTAAGAATACAGTTACGAATTGCCAAGCCGCGAGAGGTGACTCATTCGTCACCCTTCATTACCGTCGTAATACACCATGAACGATTATGTGCAAAGGACCAAAGAGTCGCCCTTTTGGGAAAAGAGTGAGAACGACTTTATTTGCATGTGTTGGCTTACTGAACCCAGACGTAACATCGCCTTTAGGGATCAAATCAAAACTGAAGAAACGTGGGGAGGCGCGAAAACGTCCTTTCGATTAGACTGATAGATTGCGGCCACCGTTTAAACCAGGCGACACATTCTGGATTAGACCGTTGGAGTATAAGATAAAATCCTGAACAAAGTGTGTGTTGGTATCATACATAACAAGAAAATCGTACCTGATACGATCTGGCAATTAAGAAGAGGAATGTGACAAGGTTGAAGACAGAATGCGCCAGATGAACTAAAGTTGATTAACGAGAGACTGATGCAGACGGTAAAATGGGAATATGGACTGGCGGGAGCACTCGCACTCTCGAACTCGAAGTGGACAAATCTATCATTTGTACTAATACACTGACAGTGTCTCCTGAAGAAGAGACTTGATAGGGTTATCTACGTCTGTTTGTTCTTGGGATCTGGATGGAACAGGTAGAATAAAGGATTTTATGAGCATTACTTGAAATTAAAAGGAGACAGTGACATAGACTAACTGCCTAAATCACTCTGAAAATTCGCACTGGTCGTAGTACAAGTAGTGGGTTCCCGTGATGTCTTATCACTGAGCTTAGTGTTGAAGTCAAAAATGTTTCGCCATTAGTCTAGGTCATACGCATACATACACACACCTTAGCGATGTCACTTTGACTGAAGATGAATAGCTGATGATCAGAACCCCATGGATTAAGTTTTTATCGCAATGATCAGAAGGCCGAATCCCGGTGGTATTTGGGACCCCACGTCACTCCAGTTTTCAAGATCGAGTTTGGCACAATCATGTATGCAGTTTGTGATAAAAACCTTATGCATATGGATGTGTTATCTCGCGTTTGGTCAGATCATCAGACATCAGTAAACCAGTCGCCTTCCATCTTGATCAATCCGTGGTGCAGTACTGGGCCAGGTAGCACTCACTCATACAAGTCTTCAATGAGGTGTAGTTAACGTCTGTAAGGATCATCGACAATGAAACGTCATATCCGTTACCTTAGTCAACGGTCAACACAAATGAAGGGACATCGCGCTGATTACGTCAGTCGATAAATTGAGCGAAAACGCCACACGGTAATGTTAGTTAATAACAACGGATTAATCAGTTACTGATTGCTGACCAAAGGAAACTGATATAGGTCATTTGCTTTGTTTTGATATACGAAGAATTTGGCATGACTTGGACTCGTATTTTGATTGAAATTTGTGGGAGCTAGCGATAAGAAATGGGAGATCGAACACGATTCACTGGTCGACATTAGAGGAGATGCTTTTCTTTCTTTTTGGATTAAAGAACGACATTTATTGTTCTGATTGGCCAAAGAATTAGCCGTTGTCTTTGGATGGAGAGGCCTGTCAGGATACTCAGTTGAAGTAACATTTACTCAAGATCAAAATAGTATTGCCGCTTCGAAGAGAATCGACAAAGAGGTGTATAGTCCAGCCAATTGTAGCAGCAAAAGAATAATTTGTCCATTTTGGTTAGGATATGCTTTGACAAGCCCTTGGAAAAACTGGACAAAACGAGAAAAAATTAAGTCAAAAATCTGACTGTTTCAGTACTTCTGTAGTCGTTTCATTCAAAACCGAATAGGCAAAATCCACGTCTTCCATCGCCGTTTGCAGATTGCCCACAAATCGGAGAAAGTACAGCGTAGCCGATTCGGAGTTATTAGAAGGTACAGATCCAGCAACCAGGTAGATCCGATTTTGTCTCAAAAGTGCTTCTTGTAAAGCCATTGTTTTTGCGTTATCACCCTGTATGGAGGCGACAGAAAATTGACAATCACACATGAGATAGCACCATTGAGAATATAAAGAAAATAACCAAAATACTTAGATGTTTTAATGTTTTGTGTTGATATCACAGTTCGGATTCGTATCAGTCAGATATAAAGATAGCCGTTCAAATTTTCATTGTGATAGGAGGGTCAACGACTCGGTATGTTTGTTTTCATCCTAGCTGACGTCACAAAATACAAAAGTGGGATGGTTACACGCTTCCCCTTATAGGAATGGTAGCAATGGGATGCGTTGTTTGACGACATTATCGAAGCCACTGGTACAAATGAATTTATATCAATGCCCCTTGACAAAATGAACTAGGTTTGATAAGACAGCACTTGATTTCAATCGGTGTCAACTATCACACTGGCATTCAGCTGGATCATGAAAACGGAACTCCAATAGCGGAATCGGTCGCCATGCACTTCTCACCTCCGACATGTCAGACTTGAACCAAACACAAAAGAGATTGTGAAAAATGAATCAGAAGTGTTGAGCAAAATTAAAGGCTGAAAGCAAGCTAGTTAAATCGGCTTAGATAGCGTTCCGAGAGTCGAATGATCGGGTACGTGAAGCCTAACATACAAGCATGTGTCTACTGTGGAAATAGTGCACGGTGGAACACACTTAATTGTCTCAATGCATTTGAAACTGTGCTCGCCTTAGCTCAAGTTATTTGTTTTCGTGGCGTTCTGATCGTTGAGCTAGACGTTTGAACGTAAAAGTTTCGTCACCAGTGAACCCTATTCACTGGAATCAGAACTCACTGCAGCACAGAGAAACTAGAAGGGAAGAAGAAACCTACCTCTTGATGATATTCGAGAGAAACGGATATCCAAGAAACTTCATAAGAACCGTGCATGCAATGTACACCGAAACGAACCAAAGAGCACAATGAAACAGAAGGGTCGTTTCCCCACACATCAAAAATGTCTGAATTAGCTGCAAGATTACTCAAAACCCAAGGAAGCACAGTTGTTCCTAGACCGTCCGAAACTTTGAGAAGACATAAAAGTCGCAAGAGTGACTGAAAACGGCAGAAAAAACAAACATCGTTTAGGAAGTTGAGTATATGGACTGCGACAAGTGCTATATCGGTCAAACCGGGAGGAAAGTTGACGCTCGAAGGTACGATCACAAACTAGCCACGTGAAAACACGATAATCTCGCACTCATATCCACTCATAAAGACCAAGAAGGACACAGATCCAATCTGAGTAACGCTGAGATCTTGGGTCAGGTAATTAGGGGGCGCTGGAAGGAGGTTTTAGAATCTTGATATTCTTTTAATAATACGACCACCAGATGCATCGAATTGGATCACTTGTGCACTCAGATGAGAGGCAAATAGTTTACCTAACTGAGAAAACCGGAATTCACACTAACGATGTCGCCCCGACCGGTGATGAAACGTTTGCGTTCTAAGCCTCAAACACAGTTATCAGAACGTCATGAATACCTGCTCATATTTGGGTCAAATTTTACGGTAGAATGGTAAAGCTATCTTTCGCCATACTGAAAAACCGGGTGAAGGAATTTTGACCAACGCCGCAGTACTTCCTGTAGATTTGCCGAAATTTTGATTTGGACCTCCTGAAGGAAAAGTGATCGACCGAGTTTCCGTACATTTCAATGGGGAAGCACAAACACCTTAAGACTTAGTTGACTTTAACAATGCGGATCTGTGTGAGCTGTTCAAATCCAAGTTGAGTGATGTCACTTGACGTGAGAAATAGAAGTTATCAAACACAAAACTTGGCTCAGTAGCAACAAATCCAATAAGATCGCTGTATTTTAGTCAAATGGAGAGTGAACATTGATATCTGAAAGTGAACGGCAAAATACTATCAGACAGTTGGTCAGAAAGCATTTCTGCTGTGCGCTGATGATGATTTTGAAGCCCACATGCAGATATGAAGATCACAATCTGCCTAAAGATTAATACAGTTTGACATTTTGGTTTTGTTTCAAGTTAACGGACACAAAAAACTGTTTAAATGTGGTGCTTGATATTCAATGAAAAATAATGAAAAAGCGAGTCTGATGTATAGGGCACTTTTCTTGTTGTGCGCAACATTTGTCTACTATAGCAGATATCACGGGTTGCTATTTACGCCTCAGTGATTCCGTGGTGCGTCAGTTTTCATCAGCCACCACACGAGGACAAACCGGGAGTTCGCACACCAACCTATGTACAAGACTCAGTGCTCTGCGAGCCAGACAATGTTTGCAGGCCACAGTGCCAAATACAAACATAACTGAATGATGAACAAGAGGTATGGTAAATCAAACGAAGCACTAAAGGGCTAATCCACCCATGACAGCCAGCTACCCCTCTGTTCGTTAAGACGAATTAGATTGGGGGGACAAATCAACTCATTTCAGTTCAATATTAACAACTAATTAACCTTGCACCAAAGTGCTGTGGTTTTCCATGCTACCTCACAGTACAAACTACTTAAATAGAAGAAAAGATAACGAGAAATAGTGATGGATCTACCGCAAAGCAAAAAGTTGAGGAACTATATAGAAGAGAGATCTCCAGTGCACGAACGCCATTTACTGCCACGTTGAGGTAATCTCGCCGGCCCCAAACCGGCAGTCGAACTCCACCAACGAGCCAGTTCACGGGATAATGATTTCACACACTATCCAGTGTCATGGACTGACCACGGCGAAGCATCTTTCAATCGTCCAACAGTGTACAGAAAGACGAACATTCTTTGAGCATGGGCAACCATCATGACTTATTCTGATTCAGTGCTGTTTTAAAGAGTGAACTCTAGGACCTTGGACGTTACGCCTAACCTCTGACTTAATTATACAACTGGTCCCACGAAATTCTATCAGTATTACGCAAACAACCGTGTTCAAACACCAAAACTTTTCGAATATCTGCTCTCAATGGCCATGTGCAGTAGCACCGATCTCAATTTTTATCGATAATCAGAAGTCAGGTGGACGCAACAGATGCTTCAATTTGGTGAACCCCAATCGAGCCTTCATTAGGTGCGAGTACAACTCATTCGATATCCGACCACCAGATGTAATCCAACCTCTGAAGTAACTAAATCTGCTTATTTCATCCAGTTGTTGTCCTGGAAGAACGAGTTCCGGCTTCGAGCTAATCAAGTCCTGTAACAGCATTTTACGCTTCGAAGGTTAAAAATACATCTCAAACATACCTAAGCCATAGTTCACTTGATCGAGGAAAACTTGCAAACTACTTGGGTCATTAAGTACCTCCACTTCGTCCGCATATTTTAAGTCCTACAGTTTCCTGTCTGAGCAAACATCTCTGTCACTATTCTAACATGAGGATAGGGATATCTCCATCACCATCTTAATGACAAAGTTAGAAAGCAAAGGTGAAAAAGGGCAGCCCTGAGGAATGTCAGTTCCCGTGAAGAACTCAGGATTTATCAAATAGGAAATAATATTCTTTTATCCATAGAATTACCTCAGTGTTCCTTTCATAGTTATCCGTGGCATGTGGTTGCCGATGGATGACAAACCGAGCGGAATGCCAGCAAATAGATGTAACTGCAAATTGTATTTTTCGGCTATCAGTATACGCAAAAACTAGGCAATATCACTACGAGGAGCTGCAAACAAAACTATGCCAACGGATAACATTTGGGTGGGTCCTTCGTTCACATAAGCTTTCGATTGATTTACTGCGTAATGCATGCTGAGTTTTTATGAAATATCCATTTCTTAACATATTGTTACGAGCACTAGTCAGCTTTCATCATTTAACGATTTTTAAATATAAGTCACCGAACGATGTAGTAGTTCACATCTAGGAAAGTGATCGGTGGATTCTTTTCTCAAACTGTAACAAGGAGCTTCCCGATAGATATGTGGTCGGTAAAGCTTCTGATTCGGTTAAAGACAATGATAATTCTAGTTGATCAGATATGGGGACAGACAAGCATCAATAAATGCAAAAACTTCACTTTACTTCACTTGCCTTCAGCCGAAAACAGACCAAACCAAACCGCACATCATTGACAATTTCGAAGCGATCATCCTTCGCCAAAAGACTTTCGAAGCGCTTTGCCAGTGCAGCGTGCTAAAATTATGAGTAAAATTTTTCTGATTGTTTGGGTTGTCTATTCTGAATTGAACGTCAACGTTTGAATTTCTATAAAGAGCTTGTCTTCATTTCTTCTTCCGTATCACTCCGAACACATTTGTATGGGTAAATTTTAGAACATTCTGTAAATAAATTGACCGAACGATGTGAAGAGTGCACCAACAAATCGATGTGCCGTGTTGGGTTTTCATTTGAATACCGTAATATTTTTAAGTGGTCTTGGCAGCTGTTGCTGTTTCGTCTATCCTGGTTTGCGTTTCTCAGGGTAAGTTCTACACTCAAATCCCCGGTTGAATCGGGGTTTACAACATCTACCAGCAATGTTGTGCTAATGACACGAAATTCAGATTTTTATAATAATCCAAATATCCGGCTGTTATCTTCCCGTTAGTTGGTCACCAGCAAGCAGATACGACTGTGTATGTCTGTGCTATAATCGTCAAACTGACATTTAAAATCGTGAGTTTGCCAGCGAATGTAGCGACTTACGCTTGGACGTCTGCACGACTGGTCTGATCGGGCTACAACGTCACCCTTTTCACTCACCATGGCTTACTTAAAGCTTGTGTATGCTCACTCATGCGGTTTTTTAATCTGCTTACTGGAGCAATGATTTTTGTCTGAAACATGACAACCGAAAGGTGAATAGAAAAGAGATGCAATCTACCTATTGGGGATGCGGCAAATTAGGGACATCTAACTGGCGGAAAGTGGTCCTTTTCCGCACTGTATTAATTTAGTCTCTTTGTGAGTCATGAGGACGAAGACAGGATCACGAAAGGGACGAGAAAGTATTTTGTGCACTGTCACTTTTCTCATTCTTGCTAAGTTTATTTGGTATGATTAGAAGCTCATCCAAGAAATATTTTGCCATTTGATTAGAAGTATTTGATTAGATCATTTTGGGAAAAGGAAAATCCAACCGGATTTTCTTTTTTCAGATCTCAATATCGCAGGCATAAATCAAACTGCTATCCGCCGTTTACTAAACAGATACTGTACCCAACCAGCTTAACGCGTCTAACTTTCGTTTAGATTGCACTAGCAAGAGTATCATCGCAAATGGTCTAAGACTACAAAGTTACCTGTCGTATTAGTTTTCTGATACCCTCCAGTCCGAACATGCGCAAGACAAACCAGATTTTCAGTGAGCGGAAGCGGCGTCCAAGGTTAATGCTCCAGTTCTATGGAACAAAAACAAACGTAACAGCAACGAAACTACTTGTGTACATTGGGGGAGTGAAACATTTTTGTATTATGCCTCTGGGTTATAATATATAATACGCATGAAAAAACACTTGAGAGAACTTGATTTGGGCTGCACCTGAACAGCTGTAGTCACCTTTCAAATCTAGTGAGATATGGCCTATGGCTTTCAGAGTAACCACTGAAGCAGTCAACGATGATCTGGCCACAGGGTTGACAGTTTATGGTGAAACAGAGTGAGAAGTCAGGATTGTGCGACTATTTTGGTTTACTTACGTTTGACGACATCTGGTCAGTTACAGACCGTGCCACCATACTCTCTGATTGAAAATAAAAGTGGTAGAGACTGATGTAGCAAAATTAATTTATACTCGTTGCAGTGAACTAATTTTTTTCATTTTAGCGAAAAAATTGATCTGATGCATCCCAGACAGGATAGCACAGAGGAGTAAATTCAGAATTCCATGACGAATTTGGCCATTGATCACTTGATTTGTCAGCTGAATAGTTCACCTGACTAATTATCAACACTTAGTACGATTTCGTGGGACTAAAGAGGTGGACTAACGCTGAAAGATTACGACGGATTACAGAAACTCCTTCTTCACCCGATTGTGTTAGGTGGCTGAAGGACGACATGGACTGACAAGAAATTGGGTTTAGACAGGCAAATTGCTTGCAGGTCTGCCGAGTACAAAGAGGTTATTCTATGAATCTGCATCAAGAAATGAAAGATGGGAAAAGCGGAGGTTTACTGAGGGGTGGGGAAATCGTGCTCAAACCCAAGTGAGTGGGACTTTTGTCACGATACCAGGAAGTGTATGCACTCTTATTAACATTTGTTCAATGGATGCCTAAGCCAGTCAGTCAGTCCGCCCATCAGTCAGTCAGTCAGTCAGTCAGTCATTCAGTCAGTTAATCAGTCAGCTAAGCAGTCAATCAGATAGCCAGTCAGTTAGTAAATTATTCTTTCAATTTATCGATTCGTTCACGTATTATTTCCTATTATGTGATGGGCGTTGGCATTAGGTGCTTTCTGGTGTGCAGCAAAACTGGTTTGTGCAGTCTACTGTTTAAAAGAAGAATCACAATCCGTGCTACAGTTTTTTGAGTCCCCTAAAATAAGATCTTGGTACCTCCCGACATTTAAAAGTAATTCACTTTTACTCTGCTACTATTGATTAATAGTGGGAAGATACAGAATCTATGCGATTTTTCATGGGAAAACTTTGGAAAAGATAAGACCGTTGGATGAGTGCGACCGCTGTACAGACGAATAGTCGTGTAAGAAATAAAATGTAGATTTACCTTACTAGACGAGCCTAAGCTAAACCCTATACTCTGGGAAGCGAATTTCGTCGAAAGATCGATGAAAAGATGAAATACGGTGACTGTTATTGCTACTTTACTATTACTACTACTGCGAGTTCTACTGCCATTAGTACTGTTAATAGTACACTGAGGCGCCAGTCAGAGACGAGGAGGAAAACTGCAAATGAGTGATGTAGCAGCACAGAAAAAAGAGTTGGTAGAATAATTTGATTATGGCCTGCTGAAGTCTTTCAGACCGCATTTCCCTGCATGAAGAGTCGATATTCGTGTTTTTCTGAAGCATTAATGACAATAAGACATTCCACATTGGTAATTACTTTCTTAAACACCTTCATTTAGGAGGACATTCACAACTCAGGAAAAGGCAGAACCCACTGGAAAACAAACCTAGGATTTATTGACAATCCACGATAGTTTTGTACGGACATTTTCATATAAAATTAACATACAGAATGTTCCTGTTTACTAGTTTTCTGTCACTCTCGCATTACTTTGGCCGTGCGGTGGACAGTCGGTATCAATCAGTACTGTGTTTTGACTGATTCCCAACTGACCCCGTTAACCCTACTTGGTATTTAGGTGTACGAGCCGTGGTTTCGATCTACTGGTTCTCATCTCCAACAGAAATTACACAAACAGTGCGAATTATTCAGATAATACTGCACCACTTATGAATAACGGTGAAGTTCGGATATAACCAGCATAGTTCTATGGATTTGGAATCATATTATTCATCCGAATCTCATAAAAGCGATAGGATACATCGTAAACTAGGAGGACCATGATCGTTTAACTCACCCTGAACTCAGGCATAGTGTCACACGCGTCTCTAAGGTATACTGGATCCTCACGAAAAGCCTCGGATAAAACACGATGATCATGAAGCCACAGCACGGAACAATCAAAGTTGACTAGCATCAGTTTGTGCGGATTGAAACAGAACGAATCAGCAAGCTGCACAATCGAAGACGGGAAATGGGTATGAAAATAAAAAAATCCGATTAGCGAAAGGATGGCGGCGCTGTTTTTCCATGTTTTAAAGTCTGATACTTGGAGTTACGCATCACCAAATCAATAAATTTGGCTGGGAGGTACAGAAGCATTTTTCAGTCGAATGAACGCTTGATAATTCAAATATATGCAGTACCGGTTGTTGCAACTGCAATTTACGGGTCTTTTTGGCAACTGCTGGGAATCTTGTTGATGTTCTATCTAGACATTCACTTATTGTTCGCTTTCGTTTCATTGTTAACATTTACGTATCGAAAACCCTGTTTTTTGACGGTCTTTAGATTTCATAATCCGCGACCGAATTTTATTGGAATAAAAATAAACTCCAGTTAGCTAACTGTCTTTTGCTGGGTCTGCTACGGACAATCAGACTCTTGCCATGAAAACCTCACGTCCACGAATGATTCTATACATTCCGAAGAGAACCGGAGTCTTCCTAAAAGCACTTCTATGGGCATTCACATTGTCCGGAGTTTTCGTGGGTTTTAAACTGAAAGGACAGAGCCAGTTTCGCTCATTACACTATTCTGCTTGTGTTATGCAAGACTCACTCATCCGTAACCTATTTTTAGTTAGAAGGTCCTTTTAAGGTATCCAGCGAAATAATGCCAATAAGTGGTTTTACTAAATAGTGGATTAAAAAGTCGAAGTTTTAGTTTCTATTTCTTCTGGTGTCTGGAGAAGTATCTTCAAGTAATTTTAAAGCTGGCTGGTTTCGTGTCCCTTCGACGTCAATCAGACCACTGCTTTCAGCAAGACCATAGTCAGTTTGTATTGGCACTGATCGTTCATTGGTTTCTCATGATAAGCCTCTCGGAGTAAGGTGGATGTGAGGATGCAAATTCTGGTCGGACTATGGAGCTGATGATACGAGTTATTCTTCCGATTTTTCTCAGGTTTGGGCTCTCGAAAGTAGGTCGACTGATCCGGTTATTTAGGGGCAGCCAGCGGTTCAGCCAGCGGTTCAGCCAGCGGTTCAGCCAGCGATCTGAAGCATGACCATTTGGATCATTTTAAAAAGTCACATCAGCATGTGAGCACGGACCTCAGCAAGCCCCACTCAGCAAAACCTTATCGGATGGTTGCGTCAGTCAGCGGCGGTGTTACCAGTAAGATAGCCTGCCATTTGACAAACATGCGACTGGCTAAACGGGGCATAGCAAAGGTGGTTACGTTCCTACGCTAAATGTTTTGAGAGGTGAGTACATTACCTTGAAGGAAACGGTTAGTTGAACTGAGGCTCTAGTAGCAAATTAAGGAAAAGTGATGTCAGCACTGAGAAGTCCATCCATCCAGGGCAAAGTAACCAAAAATTGCCGACTAACCTCCAATCCACGAGCAAAGTGCCGATATTCGGGACATAGAAGCGCAGCCCCCGCGTAGGCTGCGTCTACATGGAACCAAATGCCACGCTCATTACCTACAAGAAAACATAATACCTCGTTAGTGAGATGAATCAGTCTTAACTGTGAAACTAGCAAACTAGGTTTGGTCAAAGGTATCTGACGTCAGTTAGTAAACAAAAATTGGTTTTAAAACCAATTCAGACTTCCGGTGGGTCGACTATTTTACGATGAATTTCGCCTCAAACGTACGGCATACCTCATAAATGTGGCTGCTTCCAGCAGCCTCAGTAGCAGTAAAACAAAATTCGATGGTTGAGGCATAACTGAAAAAAAAACTCCTCGAATGAAAATTCCAAATAGTGGAATTTTGAATCCGAAGACCTCATTTATGCTAAGGTTTCTAATAGGCCTTATTTCGGGGCAAGGAGAAAGCGCCACTTTCAAAGGCTGATCACTTGAAAGTTCTGCTGTTTTGGTGCCACTGATATGACCTAGGGAGCAACCTCCACGGAAGACTTCCTGGGATTCTACTCGTGAAAATTAAAAAATCTGAAATCTTTCGGGAATTGGAAATGTTTCACATTGGAATGTAGCAGTATAAATTAGAACATTTGTGAAAGTGCGGTTGAAGTGCGGTAAACGAATGGGATTTTAAGGGCAAATACCTAGAGGACACTTAATATAAAAGGTGAACATTTTTATTCTTTTGTCTTCTTGCAACAACAGTGGTAGTTTTTATTACCAACAGATGGACCATCTGAATTATTTTATTCACAAACCCTTCGCTGTGCTGCTTCGGGGCTTGAATGACTAATGAAACCATAGAAACATCAAAGAACTACTTTTGATTTGATTTAGTGCATTAGTTACAGTGGGCATGCAGTGGCGTTCAATTTTACTAAACGTCTTCTGTTTCCCGTTGGAGGCCCATGTGCTGAATAACATTCCTGATTTATGGTATTGAAACAATTAGCATAAAGTGCGCAAGTGAAGTGCCAACACGAGAAACAGTCCGCGCATCCGACAGGCAGCGTGACGCAATCCGCGTTGAGTGACAGCGGTATGAAATCACTCTGGAGCACAGCAAAAACCAATCAGAGTCAGGGTCACGCAGACTGAAGAATACTCAAAGTCGACCATTGACGGTGGAAGCATGAATAAGTGTGCGTGTGCGCGCGTGTGTATTCACCGTAGGGCCGTGTATATCCGCGCCAACGGGTAACGCCGAACGCAACATCCGCGAGTCTGGGAAATTGACACCACCCAACTGCAGTGATCACCAGACGAGAGTTGATAAATTAAGGGAGTTTTCATGAGGTTCGGATTGCTGAGTTGATCGTTTGGGTGACAGACGTTTCATCACCAGTCCAGATAAAGTTGTTAGTGTCAGGACCAAATGATGCAAAACTTACCTTGAGAAAGACTACCCACGGTAGTCGAAACGTTAGCGTATTACCTCTACCAATAACGCTGTTATTAATATTTCATCATTCACAATTAAAGTTGCTGGTGCTTATGTTAAATGGTGGTGACGTATTTGTGGTATTTCAGCGGCACTTACCTCGGGTTCCTTCGACGACGTAGGACTCACAACAAGACGTTTGTTTATCGGTCCGACCCCCCCTGGACTGACCGTAGACCGTAGAGCAAGGACTTTTGATTGGCTTAGCTTGGTAGTCTCATTTGTGTCCCATTGTTTCCACTTATTGTACGTGGAGAGTGGGTGATCCGGTTATAGGGAATTTTTCATACCAAAAATTTAGATTTATAATCATGCATCCATGCGGCTCACTTTTTCAACTTCTTATTTAAATCTTTTATGTCTCATCCGACAATGCACTTGATAGAGTTCTTTTTGTATATTGGCTGAATAGTTAGAAAAGCGTTCCTCATGGTTTCTCGATCCTTATGGACGGACATTAGAGGGAATGGATTACGGTTTCTTGTTGCCGGTTCGTGCTTTCGAGTGGGCATTTGTCGTAGTGCACGCAAATGACCGTGGATAAAGTACTTTTTCTTTCCTCGCTTTTGAGTTATTCTTTTGGTTTTGATATGAACCCGCTGAAAGCTTCAAGCGGTTCGTGTTCAACTACGATTCCCTAGCCTGAAGCAGTGTAGTGGTCATCTCAGATATGTTACCAACGTATGTTAGGGCCATACTTCTGGGTTTTTTTACTCTTTGGTTAGTCTTCCTGTTCATTCTGTGCACGGCTGTTCTTCTGAATTTTCCTGTGTATTCTTTCCACTGGAAGATCTCGAAAAGGTAGTTTTATTCCAGAGTTCTCATTTCTGATATGTTGTAGTGAGTTTTGGCTCTCATGAACTGTGTTCATAGGTTCAATTTTTTTGGTTATCTGGGCAATTGCAATGAAAGCTTAGGATTTGGATGCACTGTTATCTACAGTAGACCGTTGGTGTGTCACTTACCAACACATTTTTAAATGCTATTTTCCTGTATTTTTTTGATGCCATGGTGCATTTGATACTTTTGAAAATGTGATTGGTTATTTCTTGACTTTCCAGTATGCACCGAAAATTTTTGGCTAAATCATCTATTGTGCAGAACTTTACGGAGCCTGGATTGCGGCTTGAGTGAGAAATCGGAAATTTGATGAAACCATCGGTGTTCCTTTGATTTGTTTTTACACGACATTTTTATTTTGAAGTACGTGAATATGCATAAATTCAATTGCTCGCAAACCGTCTGCGTTTCCAGTGTTTCCTTCGGTTAACCCTCTTGCAAAAGTCCTCCGGTTGCATTCGCGGCTGGGCCCAGATCAGTGGAAAAAAATGCGCAATGACAACAAACAAAATGACCACTCCCTTTCCTATTTACGTCATTTACCCTTGCCAGGAAATGTTGGTTGTTAGCTACGAATTAGTTTTATCAGTATGCCTTTCGTTTCAAACATCGCCCCCGGTCTTTCGCGGATTTTTTTCCGAACCCCCAGGTAGAAAACAGATGGTAATGAGTGGAAGACCTTCTTTCTGTACCTTGGGCTACCCGTAGAATTGCGCAACATTCGAGGCTTCAGCTTTCATCCTCCAGCGTCCTTTTTGATAATTCTTTGGATATTTTAAAAATTTTCCATAATTATGTTCATTTTGGGCTTGGGTTAGCATCGAGTGGACGCTGGGCACTGGTGCTATTTCTTTACTGTTATATATTCCCAGCGCGGTCGCTCTTGTCCCGGATGGCCACCATTCTTCCTTTCTCAGTCAGGAGGGTGATTGTGCTTTTATCGTTCTGCAGAAAATCAAGTGCTTTATGTTGCCCGTCTGAAAAGGTGCTGTATGATCTTGTGCAGTGCATGAATGATTTAGGATTTACTTTAACTCGAGTTCAGCTTCGCCCGGGAAATTCGATGAACTGAGTGCATATTCTAGCTTAAGAACGCATTCCTTCATGGTGGCTTTTCGCAGGTTGAAGTTAAGTCCGTGAATGCTCTTCAATGATGTGGGCTGAGATAATAGGTTACTGACCCTTATTTGCTTTCGGTTTCTTCTGGATCCTTCGTAAATCTTCCTTGCCTCATAGATGGTTATGAAATTTTTTTCTTTTGGCGAAGAAAGTCGTTCAGAACTATCTGGGATAATTCCCTGGCCACTCTGCATAATCTTCGTTCCTGCTGAACAGATTGGAGCTTCCGACAGGCTGTCGTGTATACGCGCAAGACCGACAATTATTATAAAATGCCTCCGTAGTTTTCAATGTTAGGTTGGGTGTTGATGTCGCATCTATCATATCAAATCCCATTCTACTTAAAAATATTAAAATTATTGTTAACTCGTTCTAAAATTTACCTGATTTTCTGGAATGTTTCGTCGCAATTCGACATGCCATGGTCAATAATTTTAAAAGATTTTGTGGTCAAATTACTACCTTCAGAAAACATCAGTAGCCCACAGAATTTGATATGCACTTTTCATAAACAAAATAAAGTGAGTTACGCCGAATCACTCAAACTTACAGACTTTGCCTATTTCGGCTATGTTGTCGAATTCACATGTGTTTGTGGTCCCCAGTGTAGCAACGCACTTGAAGTAGAAGAACAAACGAAAATTCAATGAAAATGGAAATTACAGCCGAGAACTTATGCACAAAATAAACCGGCAGAGACTGGAATTCACTTCCAACTCGTAATTTTGCTGGAGAAATTGACCGTCCCATATTTTAAGGAATAAATTTCTAATTGGTTACGCTACTCTGTGTATTAAAATTACGACAGTAAGGTGACAGAAGGTCCGGCCAAAAAAAGCAGTAAGAAAGCAATAAGTACACTTGAGATCCAGCAGTAAACCTCCAACTATTCAGTGAAACAGAGGGATTTATGGTCAAAACTGACAGGAGACAAATGAACAGATGACAAATAACTAGTTAGTGCATATCATGTTGGGGTACCGCGCCCTTTGACAGGCTGCGCTACAATTATGTGTCATCCAATTTCGTTGTTTTGTTGTTGGATATTTGCTTCGATTATGTTCTCCGATCGACGCTACAATCGCTGGGAATTACTTTTGTTCAAAAATCGTATTGTTTCTCCACATATACTGGGATCCCGTGTTTCTGCATCTCAACGAGCTTCTAATCGATCTAAAGGACGCACGCGTGCTGGCTGGCGGGCAGCTTTTAAATGCATTCTTCTAGCCAAGATGTCTATTCCGGCATTGTTGAGTACCAACATCCGCTCTCTGTTTACGAAAATGTCGGATCCGTCCCTCACACTTCAATCGCTGACCCATGTTCACACTTGTGCCATTTACATAAAAGAATTGTGACTGAACCCCAATATCGCTGATTCGCTCGTGCCGACAGACAGCTTCGGACTCCATCGGCAGGGCAGAGTTTCGGACAAGTAGACTGGAGGCGGTGTGGTGGCATGCACAAACTCATTCTGGTCTGGCAAGTCCGCAATTGTTTATATGTAACCTCTCAATGGAATTGACTGTTTCGTGACAAAGTGTCATTCTAGATATTCTCGACATGCCAGTACAATCAAAACGAACTTATATACTGCCCCTTTAACTCGCAACACAATACCAAATCTTTGTCGACTCTCTTCTAGCATTTGTTTTTCCTCTTGAGGACAGTCTGAATATTATTGTGGGTGATTTCATTCATGCATCTATCCTACCACTGATTGTGTTTGTTTTGACTGGTCTCTGCGTTTCTCCCACCAGAGGCGGTTCCATTCTAGATAGAGTTATTACCAACCACCCCGATTTATTTCCCCTAAAACTGCGTGCTCCAGTTTCAAGTAGCGATCATTGTTTGCTTCTTTTAAGGCCCAAGATATACTCCAGGTCAGCTTTCCATTCCTTCAGGCGAACAAATCAAATCCGAGTTCGCCTACGTAACTTTTCACACAACAATCTTATTCTTCTTCAGAAATCCCTTTCACTCGCATCTAAATGGTTCTCTTTTGAACCCATGCTCAATGACAATGTCAAACGTTTCATAGAGACGGACAGCGCAATCTTTGATCTCTGCTGCTCCTCAGAAACACTATTCGTCTCAAATGGCCATATATCCACCCAGAAACTGAAACCTCTAAGAAAATGCAAGGAACACTTCTACAAATCCCATAATAACTCAAGCGTGCGGTATATTTCCATACTAATAAAAAGCGGAAATCAAACGCATAGAGATGACATTCACCAGCTAACTGTAGACTGGTAACAACAATTGATTCCTATGGCAAGGCATCGGACTGTTTTGTGGGAAGAAGAAGAAGCATACGAAAACTTCTGCGGATGTCAACAGCATCAATCGTGCTCTCATTCATCCTTCCATTTATGCCCCTACCATATTTGGTCAGGGTGGTGATATGACAGTTACCAGTTTTCTATAGAAGAGGTGCTCGATCTTCTTCGTTCCACCGAAATTACCATAGGAATTGGTCCTGATAGTCTGTCTTCAGCTCTTTAGCTCCTTTAAGGCATGGTGCTGGGGCTCTGACCGATGCATTTACTTCTCTCATTAACTCATCATTAATCTCGTCTTCCATTCCTGACTGTTGGAGACCCGTCACTATCATTCCCATCCCTAAATCTAGCAGTTCTACTGCTTTAGCAAAACGTGTTCGCCCCATCGCCTTAAAGTCCTCTGGTCTTAAACTGACGGAGCGTGCTATACTTAAGCGCTTGCGTTCCTCTATCTGTCCTCCTGACGACCCTTTTCAGTTTGCCTATAAATTTAACAGGTCTACGTTGGACGCTGTCGTCCCTCTCATTCACCACATTTGTAAGTCCTTAAACGCATCAGTGAAATCTGTACGTTGCGATTTCCTGGACTATTCGTCGGCAATTGACTCAGTCCCACGGTCTCTTCTACTCCACAAACTGGAAACATTTGGTTGCTCCAGGCCTTTATTAGCATGGCTGTCTGATTACTTTACTGACCGAACCCAGTGCACACGAATGGACGGTAAAGTTTCGAATCCGTTGATTAACAACTCAGGCGTGTTACAGGGTGCTGTCCTTTCACCGTCCCTCTTCTATTCTTACATCAGCGACTTATCAACTAGCTCACCCTGTCATTTGTTTAAGGATGCTAATGATGTTGCCCTCTCTCAAGCCGCTTCGAACAACGGTGATTTTCAAAATTTTTCCAACAAGCTGTCTTCTGTTTGCAATTTCTCTGCACGAGCTGGTTTAAATCTCAACACATCTAAACGTTTCGAATGTCTGTTCTCTATCTCTCGGTCGGCCTACCCATCCGAAACGTCTTTCATCAATTCAAAACACTTACCAGGGTTGATTCGGTGCAATATTTAGGAGTTACCATTGATAAAATCTGAAGCGGATTACTCACACTTCTACCTGTGTAAAGAGCTTCCGACGGTTGTCATTTCAAATCAGGAAGCTTCGGCACTACGAAGTGAAATAAAGCACCATCTCTCGATTTGTATGCCATGTGCTTTTCCAATCCTTCTTTACCGTTCTCCGGTTATATATCCAGGCTTACTTAAAAAGGACTTTAAAATTCTTCGCCGGGGACTATCAATTATTAACCGGGTGTCCCTCGTACCACTAGCTGAATTGTCCCCAAATCTGTGATCAACACTTATCAGCATGTGAAAATTTTGCTCACAAAATTCTTTCTGATCCCACGCATCCTCTGCACAACGATCTTTCAAAGTGTCGCTCTCAAATTTCTACGCGATCCGATTTTCGTTCCATACCTTCTAGAATCGATATCTATAGGAACTCCACCGTCCCATATTTAGCACGAATTTTGACGAACCGTGAACGGGTTTCAGCCGAATTTCTGAGCAGCTTGTCATAATGTGCAATGATTATTCCTGGATGCGTTCTCTTATATTCTTGACGGGTCGATGAGTGTATTTCTAAATCATATTTATTTAATTATTTAGTTTTTTAATTTTTACCCTCACAGTTTTTGACTGAAATGCGACATCAATGGTTGTACGCAAAAGAATATACATTACAGTGCAATACAATTCATGAGGGGTCTATTCTCTCGATGTTGCTAAAGTTCAAGTAATCCAAATAATCCGTGCCGAGAATTAGCTCAATTAACTAACTGTAAAATAATGCTCACCAAGAGCGGCAAAAATCCATTCTTGATATCTTCTTCTATCGCTTCACTTAAAGCGCTGGATTCAAAAATGCGCTGCCTTCCAGTAGTTACGGTCTTTATCATGTGACAGCGTATCATGGCAACATGACATGCTCGTGGGACGGAACTGTGTGCCTGAAGATCAAAGTACAATATTTGAAACATTTAAGCAATCTGGGTAGTTGGTGAAACTGAGTGCAGATTGTGCAGAGAATTGAGCAAAGTTTGCTAACAGAAATGTAAATCTTAAAGCAAGCGCGTAAAAATACGTTAAGGTGATAGATGAACAGAGACAAGGCAAACATTTTTGTGCTCTTGTCGCTGCGATAAGGAGCACACGGATGATTTAGATTACGCGGAAATCCAATTTGATTAATTGACAAGGTTAAATCTTCGTAAAAAATCTTTGCTGTTCACCTGAACTAATGGAATATCGTACAACATGACGAAGAGGCATAGAATACCCCTCATTTTCTGGCATATTTTTGCATCTGTTCCCATATGATATCGGTAAAATGTTCCCTGTTCTCGGCCATGTCAGTCGGTCGTCTCCAGTTTTGCCCCCCATTCTGTTCTTCCGACACAACCAAGGACACTCCGATAACCTCAGACCACTCAACTTATCTTAATAATTAGACAGAATCAAGGAGATTGGCTAGGGTTAGAATTTCCTGAAAGATAATTTGCCCATTAGCAGTTATATTATGTTCACTAATCAGGAGGAACGATGGTCGTTCCCGCCTTCCCCTCTAACTCAGTCTGTCTGGTTCCAGATTGCGCGCCATTCATCTAAATCCAGCCAGGTACGTATCAGCTTGTTTTCGTGTTCAGACAGCATGATGCTCGGTGTTCGAATAAAGGATGTGTGGGATGTAACAACGTTTCGATTCGTTCTTGTGCATTCATTCTCTATTTCAATCAATGTGGGCTCAAATAATTGAGTGCATAATACGATATCGATTATTAAATCTTCGAACGAAAAAACTATTTATTGTGGTGCAGTTAGAGCAGGAAAACCTGAAAAAGAAAGTAACGACAGTATAGGGCTGTTTAATTAGACCATTGTAGGTAGTACTTAGATCCTTATGGAAAAGTCATTCTGCGGAGGTATCACGAAAAAGCGGGAGCTATATGGAATGAGAAATTCACCTACGCATTGCAAATTCAAAATTTGACGTGCCCCCGGTAGGTCATAGGTAGTGCATCACCCGTTCGTTTTCGGGCCCGCAATGTCGACTTTTAGATGCGCAGTGGTTAACTGGATTTCCTGTTCTATACAAAATTTTTTCATGGCGTAAATTTTACGAGACTCTTGATTGCCCCTTGGCCAAGAATAGCTCCTCTTGTCCGGAGCAGTAGTTAGCTCACTCTGACTAGTGTGTTACGAAACTTTTGTACAGTTCAGAGGTACATATGTCTCAGGGGCTCTTCATCGAGTGCATATCTGGGCTGCAGGGCAGCCTCTTTCCTTTCAGAGCCCATATATTTATCACGCCTTTCCCCGTTTATCTGCTCTAACTTCAACAAGATAAGCCGTACGATATTGTGCAGTTTGTTGTTCTTGTCTGATTTTGTGCTACTGAAGAGCACAGAGGCAAAAACACTCGGAAATTGACGGGACCCACGGATTTGTCGCTTATTACCTAAGTCTCAAAGTCATTTCTGAGGACTTTTGGTCACTTTCCCTTCCGGTATCCTTAAAAACTCATCTGCTGATAATATTTATGATATTTACTTATGGAATTTACCAAGCCCTCACTGAGTGAAATAGCACCTAGCAAAATTTCTGTCAGTGTCACTAGTCCTCCGAAGAACAAAGGGGAGGACATTTGCGAAGGACAACTAATCTTAATTAAACTGTTTATGTTCAGCCTAAAATAGTGTTTATGTGGCCTTTGCTACCCGAAAGTAACTGCTATATGAGAAGGCTCCTTGGAGTGCAACGATCCTGTGGGACAGATTGCTGGCATTTCTAGCATGGTTGTCACCATTGGAACATGATAAACACGATTTTGGGCTGTGGTTTTTCTGTTCGTGTCTAGATCTTTATCATTTTGACTCACACATTTTGGGAGTTCAGTAGAACAAAGGAAAATTGCAGAGCAATCCGCAAAAGCGGCGGAGTTTATTAATTTTTCTGGCTTACTTGGTCCGATAAATAGACAATCATGCGATCTACGAGGGCTCCAGGCCCCTTACCACGAAGCCGGGCGTCGTTTTCGGAGTTCCATTCTCGTTTTAGCTCATTCAGTTTTCGATCCCTCAGACCCATTGTTAAGGTAGCACAAGCTAGACTAGCGCTACACTGAAAAGGCGAGAACAAGACATGGTAAAAACGGTAATAGAAAGCTGTTATTATTGAGTGTTATTGGTGTTACGATTTTGATTATCATTATTATTATTATTATTATTACTATTATTTACTTTTGTGTTTAGTCCATTGGAAAATTCCTTCTAGCTTTAGTTCCGAAAACGGTGGATTGAGAAAGTATAGTGAATCCACGTTCAAGTCATGTGACGCAGTCCAGTACAGCTTCGCACTAGCTTACCTAAACATCTTCCCAATGAGAACCGTGGCGATAAACGACCGTGAAGTTCAAGCATTCTTCGACGGCAAACGGATGGAATGTACTCCATCAGTCGGGATACCTGCATTTTTGTATACAAATCCATAAACCGTAAAAAATCTAACGTGCTTCCCTACATTTGTGGTCTCCTCGTTGTCTTAGTTTACTAGGCTTGGGTCGGAGCCATCTCAGTGCCTACTGGTAATCCGTTTCCTTTAGTTACTGTGACAGACCGAATTCCGCATAAAAATTCCAAGTCCAGATATTACACAAAAGCACTTCTTTGGAAAAGGAGTATATTCTGACAAGTTCAATTTGTGGCTGGTCAGTCCTCAAAAAGATTTAGCTAATTTCATATGTAGTGTTTTCATTAGTGCAAAAAGCAACATTCCACAAACAGTTGGCCTGATTCGATATTACCTAATGTACATTTTAAGGGTAGTGAATTTTGATTCGGGTCATCCATTATCCCGGTCGAAGGTCAACGCTTTTTCGGATGCATGGCACCGACTAAGTCAGCCAATTATCTGGGCAAAAGCTGCATTAAAAGGTCATTGAATAACGAAGGACTAAATTACATGGCAGATAAATCGATAATGAGTGTTGGTCACGGAAGACCAATATAAACAATATGATTTTGATGAATAAACTAACGTTTGTGTCCCGCGAATTGGTTTTCCTCACAACAGTTAGCGGGGATAAGTGATATCGGTCAAACAATGTATCGGTTGAAGATATAGCGCCGAAGTGGAGTAGACTTCTCTTTTCTGTGTTACAAAACACATTTTGATTAAAGCGGCATTTCAGCTAATCAGGAGTCTAGCTGATAAAATCAGCCATGTATTACAAACTAAAATGAGTAGTGCTTTTGTCCTCACAAACTGGCTGAACTGTAATTCAAAACCTAGAGATAACGCCTCGATGTTCGTTACTATACATTACTTAGTACAAACAATTTCTACAATTTCTAAGAAGCACTCGTTAAATATGAAACATGTTTTAGAATCATCTCGGAACTCCTGGGAAGTTCGACCCTTGTTAACTGGTCGTAGTTGTTCCATGTCACCCTTGAAGTGGGTGAAAGTAAGTATGCTCAGTGTTTGCGAATTCCCTGTGTCCTGTGCACAGAACGACATACATTGACTAACGGGTCAGGCCTTGTTGTGTTTTGACAGCAAAGTCAACACTGCTAAGTCGGAACCTTCAGTAGTCTCTCGAAATAGAGCGTCTGGACGACCACCATTCAAATCTGAAATTCTTCAAACATCAAGGACCGGTTTTACGGCCTAATGGCTAGGAAAGGAGGGAAAACAAAACTGGGACTGATAAACCGTAAGGAGAAGTTTTGCAGTTGTGACAAGTGGTCGAGCAGCTTTCGAATGATCTTGTGTCTTTCATTGTGATATTTATTCCATGCTGACATGTGGGCGCAAAACCTGGCTTTAGCGAGCCGAAGATGCCCAGGGAGTGGAATTATTTGATCATAGAAGCCCACTCCTAATTTAGTGCAAAAGCTCGGACTGGAGGACGATAAATCGGAGGCATCTGCTGTGATATTGACCTTCCTTTAACAACTTCGGGTACAGGATTTTGGCCATAAACTACGGAACAGCGAATCTGGATTCTCTCAACAAATGCTTCTCCCACCATCAAAATAAGAATGACCACTGACTCAGCAGCCTTTGTAAATGCCCAGCTGGTATCAATAATTATCCATTCTGAGGTTCTCTCAGTATATATTTTCAGATTCCTGAAGTTTCTATTTTGGGCCCATTTAGGTTGCGTTACGAGTAACCAATCGCGGGTGAAATTAATCTACAATGCAAAATCACCTGAGGATAAAAGTCATTTAGATATGAAAATAACAGATAACTGATATGATAGATCTATCCATAAAAACCAGTTTATTTTCAAAAAAATCATTTGATTTCATTATCTGACAAGAATTATTGTTTTACCCATCACGACAGTGAAATCTATATTTCTACGAACAGGCTTAAAGGAAAGCTTTATCAAGTAGAAAATTTTATGTTAGATATTGCTTACTGTTTCTTACAGCTGATGAGCACGAAACTGTCAATGAAAGGAAATCCCAATCTTCATCGAAGTGGACCTTAAACTCAAGGGCACCTGGGTCTGCTATGCTAATTGCTCGTTTATCATTGTGAGTCGAGTTGCATGCTTATGAATGGCTTTGATTTGTTTAAAGATAAACTTGATGTCTGAACATAAGTAAAACAAGCATTTATACGAGTCTTCGAGACAGAACCTCAGCAAGGATATATTACGGAGGCGAAAATGCTGTTAGTCTTTAAAGCCGCTATTTTAGGATTCCTTTGTCACAGTCTAGGGAAAAAATCCCATAAGCGGTACACATTTCTCCAGGGAAAGGCGAAGATCTACTGATGTCATTCCTAGGAAGCAATTCGTTGGATAACTTGTCCCACCAGCTTAAGCTCATTCTAACACCTGATTATGGGCGACCTCTTGAGTGGAGCACAATCCACGGGACCATTATTATCAAGTTTCGGTTTTCTTACGACCTTTAACTTCGCACCGACGTGCTCTGGTTTTGAATGCCACCGCAAGGTACCGTCTACTGAAAAGAAAGGAAGGGGAACTAGGAACAGTGGAAGACTGGCTGCAAAATAATGGACATGAAAACCATAGAGAAGAGGAGCGATTTCGAATACGAGAACGCCACGGAGTGCGGCACTAAGGCATATCACTTATTGTCTCCAACCTTCGGTCGGAGTGGTTATCTCATGGGCCCCAACTCGCCAGTCGAGCTGCATCTACAAAGGCTATGTCATCTAACCCCATATCGGCCCATCATCCAACCGTTATTTGCTTTGAAGAACAGCATACAACAAGACAATCGTTCTATGGGCACGCACCAAGCATGTATCAATCATCTTAAACTGTTTACATTCAGAACATCTTACGCTTAATCTTCGAGCTACTGACAAAATTCGTCCTCCACGTTCTACCAATACTGCAAGAACAACTGTGTTCAAACACCGAAAGTCTCTGCACATCCGCTCAGCGGCCATGTATGTGAGCCGCATAACAGCATTGACCTTAATGCCGCTTTGTAAACTTGAGCTCTGTTTTATAACCGGCTGTGATGCCGACGTTACAGGTGGCCCAAGTGGTGCTTGAAAATTTTGTGACAATCAAACTAATGCCCAAGCTCAAAAAAATAATCTGGGTAAAAAATGGTAGTTTTTCGGAAAATCGCTTATTCACTGGTCAGCTAGCGCAGGCATGTGAATGGTTTTCTATCTATGAGCTGATGTATTAGGTCAAAATTTATCTACCACCACTTCGTTGCCTCATTCAGGAGGACGAAGACATTTTTGCAAAGTTTGTATTGAGTAGCTTCTTTTGGTCACCTTTAAGATATTCATTTTTCCCCGCTGGATAATTACCGTCCATCCGGCCGTACTATCCAACATTCAGGCCGTTCAGTCCCAGCTAGAGGAGATCGAGAATACCACCCCGTTCGATGGGCTAGTGCGCTAGATGTATGACATTCCGGCGAACCAGTAATAACTCTTCACTATTTGCTGTGCGTTATCCATTTTACATATATCGGATAAGACACTTTCGACGTAAACAGCTAATGTCTTTTCGGTTTCACCTTTATGAACTATTTAGATTAGGCTCCTTCTGTTCATATAATTAGTAGTTCCGTCACCAAACCAGATTTATGAACTCTCAAAGTTTAGGTAAACGAATTTTAACATTGATAAACACTATAAGCTTCTATTATCAATTACTGAACCATATTACTGGATGCACGTCGTTAGTTTTACGTGCATTTGGCCAAGCAACTGAGGAGGAAAACGAGAAAGATGATGTAATTTTGCGGCCACTTTAAAACTTCACACATAAGTGCCTGTCCACTGACCATTAATCTGATGCGTTTCGTTTCAGAAGCCATTCTAATTATAGGAGGTCTTGTGAAGTTCCATTTACCTAATTCCACATCCATCTGCCGAACAGACACAACCTCATTCCTTTAGTTGAACACAGACTAAAAAAATATATAATTTGCGTGAATTTAGCATTTTGGTTGGACTTTTAAATGGCAAACGGGATCACAATGAGCGACTGGCGCAGGCTAGAAGGAGACCAAAGGTGATAATTCTCGTTACATCACACAAGGAGATATCTATGCCAATGCAAGATTTCAGCTGAGCAATTCACATACACTGACACATTATCTGACATGACTTTTTCAGAAATAAACAGCCTTTCATTGAGAATTACCACTGGTTACGCAAATAAAAACTGCAACCCTACCAAAAATTCCAAAGCTGACATTATGCCTACCTCTATGGTTCCTCCACCGAAATGCGCTTTTCCTTTGTTCGAATCAGAGAACAGAAACTTCTCAGGCAAATCCATCGCTCGAGCCAACCAATCCAGTACGATAACTTCAAGTTCCGTGGACGCAGGACAGGCAATCTACAGGTTATATGAAGGAAGATTGAATGAATAACACTTTGGCTGGATCCTGATTAGACTGCCTTTTATATGAACCAAACAAAAATTTTTAACATTCGCAATTGTAGAAGCCAAACCACATTCACTACGAGAAGTTCGGTAGGCTTCCAATATATCTCAGCAAAAATACGAACAAACTGTACCGCTGTAAAGTTCAGCATAAAACAAAAGCTTGTTTCAAACCTGTTCTAAATTAGCACGAAGCAACTGCCATAAATTAAGTAACAGCTTTGGAGAGCCTTCAATAATCCCTAAAGTTAATATTTAATTATCGTGGCAAAACACCGACGAGAAGCAGGGAGTACACAATGTGAAGGTGACACCAAAAGTCAAGTGGCACAGGTAACGGTTAGGTTAATGACATTTGTTTCATCCAAAAATGGACAACTCGAGGTGACTCCAACAGGATGATCTAATGCGGCAGTAAACACAGAGTGTGGAAAATCCAAGGATTTCATGGAATAATTCACCACGTGATATCAAAGCTCAACTCGTCATTAAGAAGCCATAGAAGCACTCACTGTACAGCTGCTTCATCCTTGTTACGAACCAGGCTCTGTAGGTCATTTCCAAAGCCTTCGTCGTACTTAGGCTAACTACAGAGAGGCAATCCATCAGTAGGGGTCTATTGCTGTGTACCAACAGCCCATGGACTTGCAAATCAGTAATGGATAGATGCAACATCAAGTGATGAAGTTCAACAAATCGCTGAGTGCCTGCCCGGTAGCGTAGTGGTTGAGGCGTTCGACTCAAAATCGCTCGTCCCGGGTTCGCATTCCAGTTCGGGCGCGGTGGATATGCTGAAGATTCTTATTAGGGATGAAACCGCTGCTCTGTGCTTCCATGGTTCCTTAATGGCAAGTTGAACGTTGACATCACATGGTGAATTATTTAATGAAAATAATCTTACTACTCCTACTCCTACTAATAATATCAATCCAAGGTTTTTCTGTGGCTTGACAACAGCCATTCAACTGATACTCAGTGAATAGCGTAGTTTCGAACACGTACATTTCACAAATAAGTCCAACTATTTACATTAAACAACTTGATAAAAACCACAAATAATGAGAGTGAAGAGAGGAAAACTATCAGTAAATGTGCCTATTTTGCCCACTTTTGTTAAACATTCGTTAAAAATATTAGTTCATGCATGGTGCACCATATAAGAAACATAGCAAAAAGGGTTCGTGAAAGACATGAGAATAATAGTTGGAGTCCTCTTGACTGATATAAGGGAAGACAGACGTTAACAGCTTTTTCCTGCCCCCAAACGAGACTTTTCTGATTCTGTTAGCACAGTTTAACTAAACACAAATGGATTCACTTATCAACTTGGGTAATTTCATTTTGTATGACTGGATCAGATGTATCCAGCAACCGTAAGACAGATGATTTCTTCCCGTGGATGGTGGATTCCGTGCCATATATTTTGTGCGGTGAAGTCCAAGTGGGTCATCGGATGAGACGTTTGGTGACTCGGTGACCCAATTATTGTTTAACGCAATGGTTTCGAAAGTTCTGTTGATCGTGCAACAGATTGTTGGTCTTTATGAGCTTGGGATTTAGACAGTCGGGCTGAAGTTATCCATCTAGTGGCCAGTTCTGCGATAAAGCACATGGAATCTTTGTTCTGTCAAATGGCATTTCGCTGTAATTGCAGTTCAACGGGTAAGCGACGTGTGAAGCATTAGGATGAGTACGATCACCAGAGCGGCAATGGAACTTTGTTTAGCTTGGGCACAACAAGGCTTTTGCACGCCCCTATAACGAACCAGTTTAAATGATGATGAAACTTGGTCAACTCTAACAAAAATAAATAAAGTGACGCTTTCGGTCTACAAAGAACATTTTTTGCCACTTTCTTCCATAGTATGCAATAACTTACTAAAGAAAGCCGTTAAATAAAGGTATTCTTAGTGAATTTTGCGTCGTCTTTGCGGTCGGGTCCGGTGGAACAGTGCGCGGACAAAAAGCTATACAGAAGTTATCGGACCCCACTGAAGAACTGGATATAGTGGTTGTCGCGAGTTGACTTTAGGTGAACTGCCCGTTTTGATGTACGACCAGGACACCTTTTCACTAATATGCTAAAAAATCGAAAGTCTTTAAATCAAAGGTTATTTTTATGAAATTCTATCGTATTATATTGTAAGCAGCTGGGTACTATGATCGACCAACTCTCATGGTCAGATAAAAGTTTTTAACGGTTAAGTCCTGGCGATTTCTCATGGCTGTGCTATTAATCGGTTTGTATGAATATTTTTTAATTGAAATCGATTATGTTCCGCATATAATAGGAGGCGATCTCTTAAGCGTTCCATTTTGGATCGGCAATTGGATGTCGGTGACTGAGATAAAACCACAAAATTAATTAGTGGCCCCTCGATATACCCTAGAAAAAAATATAATGTCTGCCGAATAAACGAGATTGGAGCTTACCTTAGAACTCTCAGGAACAACTTCAATTTCAACTGAATCTTGCATACAATGTAATGTGAAACATTATCGAAAGGAATTAAAAATGGTCCGTAGTTACCCATGTATAAAATGGTCTTCCAGCAAAGTTCACTTTTTTGGATATTCAGCAAACTCCCCAGATGAGACATTCGTTGGCCGATTAGTTTCAGTTTCTCACGTGAAATCATGTAACCACAAGGTTTGGAGGTCTCTTGAGATTCTTTTCGCCAGTGAGCACACTATTTTTTGTTGCTCCATCCGACACAAATTTTGTTTCCATTTCTGTTACTGTTACGGTGGCATAAATTCATGAACTTCATTTGGTCCATCTGCCTCAAAAAACACCAAACCCTTTATTTATATTAGATATTCGGCGATAACTCGATCTTCAATAATCACGCAAGCCTTTGACCAACGGCAGCAGAAAGAACTTGGCCCGAAAAGTGCACAAGTTTGGTTTTAGAGCTTCGGAGACTGTGCACACTGTGACTCGTATGCATTAGTACTTTTTATACCGTGTGTCTTCGTTTGTATTACTCGAGTAAATTTGAAATGAGTATTCACATTTTCAGAAATTATTTCACTACTGTCTATCCTACCTAATAGTGCATCACGTTTAAATTGGCATGTTTCGCCCCGGTGATTGGCAAGAGTAAACCAGATAAAAGTGCATCATGTACTATTCATTTTTCTTAAGCAAACATTGACTGAGTAGACGAAATTCAACAATTCCAGTTAATCAAAACTTGATTATCATCCGTGCAATTTTCGATTGTTCCATTTTAATTATTTTCTACCCATTATCTATCTATTTCTGATGACCACCGTTAACCATCAGACGCGCTTGCATCGCCGAAACCATCTAGAAAAATGCGATGCATCCATTCCAAAATTGTGAATGATATGATGTCAATAACACAGCGTTGTTGGTGGATGTAATGGGCCAACGTTTCGACTACCTTGGGTAGTCTTTCTCAAGGCAAGTTTTACAATCAAAATTATATCATTCGCAATTAAAACCGATACATGGCGCATCGATTTTTCGATACACTCCTTACATTATTTGGTCCTGATATTTACATCCATTCCCTCTTTGGACAGTTTTTTGCTAATTTAAAACTCACTCAGTGTTAGCCGGTTTATATATTCATATTCTGCTATTTAAAAATAAGCTCGATTTTTTGCGGTTGGTTCAGTCTTTTGACAGAACAGATAGTTCTTCGGAAAAAATGCCTTCCTGAAGGAAATAGAAACACCCTGTATTGGGGTGGAAATAAACTTGACTATTCCGAATCTCGAACGGATTTTTACCCAGGTAAATCCAACGGGAGCGATTGCAGAAGCCAGGACATCGCCAAGAATTGCTGGAGAGGAACATGCTGTTGGAAAGTAGGCATGAAAGTTTGGATGGTGCCAGTGCGTAACCTGTTTTAGAGCGGGAAGGAGGAGGGAGTGAAACTAAATAGCCAAAATAAGGAATGCAAACCACCTGAAAATTCGAAATTCCGAAACATCATATACAACACACAACAGGTCTCGCTATCGTTGAATAAAGATTCAGACATTCCTTGGCTATTTTCAATGGATGTTTGTTGGCTCTGGGATTTGATTTGGATGGGAGACTATTGTAAACCGTTTGCCCATGCCGGATTCAAGCTTGCTATATAAGGTGACACGTGTTGTGCTACTCGACGGATCAATTGGGGCTCCGTGTGGGAACTACTCACGCAACGATGTGGAAGACCAGCAGAGATCACTAAATGCAGGGAGGTGATGAATAAATGAGAAATAATTATACCGAAGCTCAGGGTCATGGAACACTACAAATCCCCGGACAAAGAAACCTTTAATACTTTGTTATGGAACAAACGGAGATTCTGCAAAATAAGTTGCTCGAGAAGTTTGTGAAAAACCCTGCTTGTGTTCGATATTTGCGCGACCGAAGCACATGAAATGGTAGAAATTGTCATGATGATGATAAGGTACATTACTACGTTATTCTCACATGCATTCTTTAACTGGAAGCAATATACGTCAAATAAATGCCAGGAATCTCCTCAATCGGCGAAAGCTGCTGTGAGAAAGCTTTGGATGCAAGACTAATACATGCAACAAACATTTAGGAAAACTGTTTTCTTTATTCATGCATGAAAATGTGAGTGATCTGAAACACATATTGATAAGCGTGCTCGGAACATGACCCAAAATTTTGGGTTTTTACCTGCACAGAAAAGGGCTCATAACCCATCACTGTCTTTGTTTAAATTAGTCATCTGTTGGAGTTCACCGGTTGGATTTTCAGAAAATGACAGTGAAACTAAGTCGGCCAGCAGATAGTATTTGCAGCCTTTTGCCAGGTTCAGCCCAAGAGGAGTAAAACTAAGGTAGGATCAAATAGAAATATTTCTGATTAGACAAAATGATTATTCAGGCATTTTCTCTCAAATCACACAGCAAATATCACAAAGCGTTTGCAAACCTAACGGTTCGATCTCAAGAGTTGGGTAGTGCGATGGCTGCTGCATGGTGCACTGTGAACGAATGGCAAACAAACTCCATGATGTATCATCTGTATTCCGATTTGCTCGGACTAGGAGCGCTAGTGAAATCATGTGCAACTACCAGTAAGAAGGAAACTTTCATTTGAGAGACTGATGAACTAATGTATTACTGGTACTAGGTGAAAAATCCGGATCGGAAAATCAACCCGTGGGATCATCAGACAGGAACCGTACTAGTTTGCATGGTGATTATCGGATGCTGGGGAAATTACCAGACAGTTTTGTGGAATGAACAAATAAGTGATCCGTAAATGAGGGACTTAATGGACTAATCATTCATCACAGTTTCAACAAACTTGCTGAGATTGTCAATACAGACATACGCAAATTCTATTGTGTCACGATAATGAACTGATCAAACTGCAAGTTCATGTAAATTTGATTGGAAATATCTTGGTCTTGTTGGAGAGGTTGGGTTATGTTGGAGCAACAATGGAAAAGATTTGAAACCCGATTTACTTTTTGAATAAATTAATTTGCACAGAACTATCCTGCAAATGTATATATGAAATTATTTTCTTCTCTATCCATTTCCAATTCCATCCGTTGTACCATGTTTTTCTTGGTACAAGGCGTGAGATCAGGTAAGTGTGAAATGTGTATTATACGCATACATGCAGAGTAAACTTCAATACCTTTCCTGGTCCTGTGAATGTTTCACCATCCTGCTTGGGTGTTTTTGATAGCATTTCCCACTGGCTGGACACAGTTTTCGTATTTATCATTTGCTATCATCCATAGCTAACCATCTACATGATGACGTGAAAATCATGATCAGCGAGCTGGCCCGTGTAAATCCAACTAAACTACAAGGTTAGGATCCAGAAGTTCACAATAGGCAACTTGGCTCAGTGCTGTAATCAGTGGCACTCATACATTTGAAATCAATCTTCTAAATTTTTCCCCAACATAATATCTCTCATTCTCATTCTCTCTTTATCTTTTGAGTAGACTGTGGAACGAAATAGTACTCAAGACCAGAACTCGTTAGTGCAAGGTCAAACTGGTTGTAAAAACGGAGCTGAACTGAACTGAAGTGTCTGCTGTCTTCATGAAAAACTTGTGTAGTCTTTTCGTGCTTTGATTCTATAAAATCGAGCGAAACAATGAGATTGTGATGCCATTTTGTATGCAAAACATTCTGGCGACTGTTCAGAACCAGGTTAAATCAACGCACAAATACTAACAGAACCACTTCGAATAAAGTCGACAACATTCTTCTGGAAATCGCCGGCTTTTTCTAGAATTGACAGTCACACATGACCTTCTTTCTGATGGTCATACTTTTGCTATTCAGCTGGAATTAGAAAACCACTTAGGAAATCCGTTTTTCCAGCTAACTGATTCGACTCGAACTTGGGAAGGAGATGCAGATGACTTCAGATCGACAGTTGCGAATTTTAGCTATGCACGTCAGAACTGCACAATATCACACAGATTAAATGAATGCAATAAGCAAACGCATAGGGAAACGATTGATTCTTATAATGTTCCCAGAAGAGGTAAAAGGAATTATTCTCACTGACTGCGAGGGAAATGATGGAAGTAATAGAAAGATTCATTTAAGGTCACAAGAAATGAAGAGAAAAGATGCCGTTATCGCAGGCGAAAAAATATGCCAATTTTCATTGTGATCAATGACAGAGAAACTCGACCGTCTGATCGCATCAGGAGAAGACAAAACTGACTACATCAACTGTCCTAAGACTTACAATGAAAAGAGAACTTGACCTGGCTTTGAAGACATTTGTTGTGCTGCAGTGGCAACATCTAAATCACCATTAAGAAGTCATAAACACAATGTACAGCTATTTCATCCTTGTTAACGGCTATGATGTTTGGCTCAAAATCGACCCTTCCATGAAGTGTTTCGCGGTGTGAGCGACATGTATGCACACCGCTAACAATTCCTGACAAGGATGAAATAGCCATTCAGTTTTTCAGTATTTTGTTGGTTAGTCTCTTGTTCATCATACAGGACCTATATTTTAAAAGCCCACGGCCTAGCGAAATTAAGCAAGACTGGTACTTCCATTTAACGTGGTACATGATGTGTAATAGTAGTAGTAGTGCCAATGGTACACAGTACATGACATAACCCTGAAGCCAAAGTAGGGTTTTGAACCAATCAAGACGAAGCTGGTCATGACAATTAGGGAGAGGGATGCCACATTGGATGAGATGTTATCGATCGACGTTTCCAAAATACTCAACAATGTTTAGGAGTGGGGGATAAGCAGATGATTTCTAATAAGATCGAATCAGCCATACTTTGATTCCCTGGTTTCCTAATGGTGAAATGAGCGGTGAAATCGTACAAAGAATAATCTGATATAAGATCGACCTTACTACTCACATGATAATTGTTTTTAATTAAAGTAAATGATATTTTCAATGAAGAGATCAGCAAACGAATAGCCACGGATACACGCGTGAAGTTTGTACTTCAACATGATCACATCTTGTTTCAACCCGAACTCTCGACTACAGCAATACCTTCGTAGTATTTCTAGAGTAGGATGAAAGACGATTTCTAGTGACTCTGCAATTAGGCATGGAGTATTTGTCGTATGAGCTATTCCATCAGAGGGAACTGAAACTCCATCGACTAAGCTGGTTGGGACATGTGCCTCTTGTGCCTGTAGATCAACTGTCGGTAAACAATGCTTTCCGGGGCAAGTAAGGGCGGCAACATAGGTCAAGGCGGTCAGTCCAGTCCACCAACAGAGGAAGGTTCGAAATCGACCCAATGGCTGAAGATTTCGAGTGTAGCCAAATGTCGAGATTGGTGGCGATTAGAAAATTTCCGTTCCTCTATAGCCCTTGTTTTATAATTTTCGTTTTTTTCCTTTGAAATTATTGGATGCTGCGAGGTGACAACAGAAAGCAGAATACATCTACCCAAGAATATACAAATAGAACTGGACGAAATGATTTGTCGATCGCATGTCGAAAGTGATTGCTTTCATTCAGATAGATGACATAACTATGGGGTCTGTCCTGGATCCTCTGCTTGCAAACAATTTCAAGTCTCTGTTAGAAGAAAACTTGCTGGGTCAAGTCGCCAGCGATACAGATTTATCAGAAAGGTATGTGACAGACATAATTTGTCTAATTGCGACCAACTACAGCAAGTAATATCTATTATAGAAATTCGGTGAAGCTCCTATAAACCCGCGGTTAAAGCTAGAATTGGATCAGAATAACTCGCTTCCACTGTTGGCAGCGAAGTTTTTCACTGACGAAGAACGAAATCGCCACTGGAAGGCAGCGTTTACCGTAGGCTGATTTGTGTAAGGCTCTGAACATATTGGGAGAAGCTTGTCTCTATCCAACAAACACTAATCTAGTACACTGCTTGACCTACAGAGAACACTTTAGGCCTCCAGAAACGTTGGAAACAAATTAAGAAAACTGAGTATCCAAAAGGCTTCGGCAGAAAATGTGCATATGCAATCGACGCAGATACTCTAGACGCTACGAAGATTGTCCATGCGTGTACCATTCAAAGGAGACAAAACTTCGTTAGTGCCGACTCACTGACTATCAGATGCAACGACTAAGTCGCCCCACATATCAGTGCTTCAAATAACTTATAGCATAAACATATTCGAAACTGAATATTGAAGGCAATGACCTGACATCTCGACTTTGATTGTATTTCCTCCTATTACTGAACCGTGTAGTAGATGAAGTCAATAAAAAACCAAAGTCCTGTTTAACCGAGTTTCAGGAACACTATCTTATATCTTGGGAATCGAAAGGTAACTGACAATGGGGATATCCTCTCGTGTGCCGATAAGGTCCACACTAGAGCCAGAAGGGTCGCCTGTAGCTATCCATTGCATGTCTGCCAACCAATCAAAAGGGATTAAACAGATACTCTTTTCCATTGTGAAGGCGACTGTCATCAGGATGGACAGAACTGTATTGTTATAAAGTTTTTCAAGGCCCTGAACCTGGCATGATCATAGAACAGCAGGAAATTGAACGAAGGGAATATCAGTGAACCAGGTGAGAAACTAAGGCGAGTTTACACGCAAGTCTCGTGATGCAGTCCTACACAACTTCAGGTTGGCATGCATAGACAGACAACCAATAACAGCCTTGGCGACAACCGGTCGTGAAATTCAAACATTTCACGAAGGTAATTGGACGGACCGTATTCCACAACTCGGAATATTTCCAACTTTGTATATAAATCCATGAATTGTAAATAGGTCTTGAACTCGTTCATGTTCAGCCGTGGCTTTCTTGTTGACTTCATTCGCGTTGATAGGGTCGGAGCCATGTCCGTAATTACTGGTAATTCGTAACCGGTCGTTGCTGTAATTGACCGAATTCCGTCCACTAATTACAAGTCTAAGCATTACAGAAATCTCCCATAAACAGCATCAACACTCCTGATTTACGCACTATTACTAACTTATACCGAAAGGTAGGGACCACACGGAAGAGTTCTTACAAACTGCTGGAACCGTCCTTCAGAAATCGTTCAGACGGTGGCCGCACAAGGTGAAAACAAAGGGCAGAGATGAGTGGGAGTAAGGAAGTTTCGGCAGACAAAAATCCGTATTGCGTAAACAATTGCTAAATGGTTGCACCGAATTAATTCCGGATATACAGAACTGAAATAATACCTGAAAAAAAACAAGATATGGATCTCAGAATGAAACAGAATGCCACTGAAAGAAAAATCAACTCGTAGAATAATGACGCAGATGTGAACCCGAAGGTAATGGATGGCGACTTATTGTTGATCCGCAAATTCCAGAAAAATGGCAAAGTTAAGAAGAAAAACAATAAGCAAAGCAAGTGAAGTAAAAATTGACAGTAGAAAAGCATAAATCAGCTGCAAGAAACAAACATGATGCCATCGCAACAACATGGAAATGGAGCTTAACAGAAGAGGGGTAAAGAAGGGGGGAAATAATAAACCACAACGAACAGACCGCAAATATTTTGTGGCGTTTTGGCCATATTCGGACTACTTTAAAGAGGAGTTCTACAGACAGGCGAACTAACGTTCAGGTGACTGACTTCGGTTCTGAATCATCCCTCATCGTCTCTAACCAACAAAACTCCTCACCTCTTGGGCCCCAACTAGAAAGACGCGAAGCATCAACCGAGGTCGAAGCCGAATCAAACTTCTTCATACCTCTATCCGTGTCATAGCCTGATCGCCGCATCGCTTCTTCCTGCTTTGCCTAGCAAGTGTAAAAAGAGCTCGAAAAGGTAGAGGATGACAGGCATGCACGGGACGTGTCCAAGCCACCGAAGGCAACGTAGGGCGATTATCTCGATCAGCGGACGACCGTCTGCACCAAACACACTACGGCGCAAATTGCCACTGCTCACCCGATGCTCCCACCGGATACGAGCAATGCTTCGGAGACATCGGTGATCGAAAACAGAAAGTCGCCGGGCCTCCTCAACGCGGATAGGCCAAGTCTCTCAACTGTAAAGAAGAACGCTACGAACTGTGGCATTGTACACCCTTCCCCTGAAGGAAATCCAGATGTTATGGCGACACCACAAGTGCCGCGAGTTCGCAAAAGCTGCTTCGGCTTTTGCAATTCGTGATCTGACTCCGTCCCCAACACCTCCGCCAGGGGTAATCAGGCTGCCGAAGTACTTGAAGCTATTGACTGCATCTAACCGATCTCCACAAAGGGTGAGTGTGAGCACAGGCTCCTGTCAGTTTTGAAGGAGTACTTGCATTTTGAAGGTGCAATGCGCATACCATACCTAGAGACTTCAATCGTCAAGCGCGTTGGACTGCTTGTGCATCGTCACTCAGAAAGGTGATATAATGGAGGTATTGCAAACCATAAACTCTCTTCCCTGGGAAGAGTTCAGCTTCACCGTCTGAAAGACCAGATAAAGCGTTCGGTAGAATATCCTCTGTGACAAAGGGGCAACCTTGTCATGCTCCACTGGAGACGACAAAGGGTGGCGAAAGCTGGCCATAAGACTTAAATCGACCTGATGTATGGTGGTACAGCTCTTTGAGGACCGGCACACACTTCTCAGGTAGTCCGTTTTTCAACAAACAGTGTCATAATACAGAACTATCAACAGAGTCCAAGGCTAAGCCAATTTCCAAGAACTAGTTCAGTGTTGGGCTTAAGAAGGTAAAAAGTGCTCTAACAGCTGCCGGAGGGCAAAGATTTG
>LUCM01011238.1:121822-163140 GCA_008360955.1 Fasciolopsis buskii | reverse complement strand
TGATCCGCGCTATCCACGACCAGCGGCGAGCCCTGCGTGCCTGTTCCATATTGGTAGTTCTCGCTCTTCTCGGCGTGCTGTATCAAACCTGTGAAGAATGAACGACGAAAGCAGACTTTGATCCACGGACTATTTGAGATTAGGCTAATACCCCCTATGGATTAGAGGCAGTGACTGCACAGGCCCTGTTTGAAAAGATGGTGCTTGAGGGGGAGCGGGAAATTCCTGGAGTTCCAGATCTTCGAGAACAAACGTGAAGCCTCTCTGATCCAGTTCCATTCTCCGTCCCTCTGTAATAGAGCTGCATGGACCAGGCCAATAGTTTGTAACTGATTTAAAATGTACATTTCTAAAGGCTCGGAATTCACTTGGGGATCTCCGCCTCAGTTGGACCAACTCAGGTTACTGGAAGCTACGTACCAACAAGGGCCTACCAGGCATACGCCGCCGGCAAATCAAAGAAGCCATGCTATGCGGAGGCGCTGATGCGAGGGCCAGCTAAATTTGCTTGAAAAATTGTCTCTGTCCAAACGATATCAAGACGTCGACTAAGGTTGTGGAATAGACGAACCGTTCAGTTTCACAAGTCGTTCTGCTGCACATCTAAATAATTTCCTACCCGTAGGCTCCGGATGAGGTGAAACAGCTTGACGGACATTTTTCATGCGGAAAGCATGGCTCTATCTCCGAACTCTTGAGGCCACCAGATCTCGTGTGCATATGGGATGCATCTGTTGGCGCATACGCTGAGACGACAAGCAAGTTGCTTTTATCAGAAAGACGGTTATTTACTCTGCGTGAAACTGTAAGTCCCACAGCACCTAGCCTGCTGTCGACTGGGACTCAATCAAGTAGTGCAGCCTCAGCTATCTCACTGAGAGCCACACCAACGCCAGCAACATCAGAAGCTGCAACCTCAGGATCCCCAGAAATGTCAGTCGGATGATGAAGCTACAGCCTTGAGTGTGAGTCTTTGATACAACACACATTGGTGGCTAGGGTCTCCAGTGCACGGGCTAAACGCTCCTGTTGACCCATACACATCAGTGTTCGCACATTGAAGGTAACTAGCTTGAGGATTATCGAGGACGAATTAGTGCATCAGCTGGCGGAAACAGGTTCGGTGAGATTTGAATGTTATCCGAGGGAGAGCGCGAAAGAACAGCAACAGGACTTATTCTAGTAACACTGCCACGAGCATGACCGACTGCAGTTCCCGATGAATGTAAAGAAATAGAGTGTAAAGTGGGGTAATAATACGAATTAGTAGAGGAACAAACAGCTGTGTACGGTGGAAGGTCGTTTATGTATGCGAGAGAAGAGCAAGAAACGTTCGTGTGAAGGATAGTCATAGTCGTGGTTGTATGCATTGTGGGCTATTGTACTACTCGGTCGCCCAGTCCAGAGTAGGCCTTTTTACTCGAGGATGCACCTCTAGCATTTGCGAGGCAAGCGCTTTTTGCATGACAGGAAAATCATTTCAGATGAGCCGCTGGCCAGTTGATTGGTTCATACGTCTCTTTCCGGGTCAGCGGAATACGACAGGGGGCAGTGATCTTATTTGGTCGGCGGGCTGCACTCGCCACATCACAGTGCCACCAGCAGGCTTTTGCGGTATGTTTAGGGAGGTCGCTTGCTAGGCGAAAACTCACCACACCCTCACCACTGCAGTCGCTTGTCTGCGACTGCTTATTCGGTAGGCTTGAGCCTACGTTATTTAAGGCTGACTTACTGACTCGTTGCCGTTTCTTTCATCTAGATCCTCTGGACGCGGCTGGTCATCGAATATCTGTCGCTGAACGATGGACAAATACAAATCTGTTGGTACTTTACACTGCGTCTAATTTTGGTGTGATTCGTCCTCTTTAGAGATTGTACACTTATTGATAATAACGTTTTACCCTTTGAGCACACTGTCAAATCGAATGGGTCCTAAATGACTCCCGTTTATTTGTCTCCATGAAGATATACAAATTCGCGCGCCACTGCAGATGTGTTTTTTGAGGATTATCTGCAGTCAGTCACTTCTAAGTACACATTCACCTACTCTGCTGGCAAAAATTTTATCGCTGGTGATTTGGTTATCCAAATTCAATCAAAGCAAGACTGAATGCTCTGAAGAACTAACGACCTACAAGAAAACTGTGGAAGGCGTAAACGGTGACTGACTTTCAGCGTTCTCTTTTCTCGCATGCTCTAAATGAAAGCGTTTCCTCGTGCGCCTGAGACGGATGACGAAAAGCAGTTGACCATGGACGTGCAAATTTCTGCTCGTAGTCAGTCATTTGCGACGCTGCCAATGAGCAGCCTCATCGGCTTTACTCAAGATAGAAAGAAGAGCTTTGAAGTTGATCGCCTTTTAGTGTGCTAAAACAAATTAGCCTTGACTGATGCGTTGATGTCATACCAAATAACGTTCTTGCGTGGAAATCACCGTTTACCATGTGGCAAATCATTGGGATTCTTCCAACTCATAAATTGACTTGAACCGAATGTACTGGCGCTGCTTTCTACCTCAAATGCGATTTCGAATAAACATAACTGAGGCAGATCTAGAAGCTTTTATGGTTAATTTAGGGATTCGAAACATTCCCATGTAAAGTGAATGAGCCATATAGGGCAGTCATTTTCTGATTGTTAATGTTGGTTTGAGTGATACTGCGTTTTAAGATTGCCTTTGGGAGGATTAACCGTAGCAACCGAAACGTGGGCCAGTGAAAATATCTATCAGAAACACTTTGTTGTTGAGGCTCCCCTTTCGCCAAGCTCTCGCTCGAGTTGATTACGAGAAGTGGTGTTCGTCAGGGTTGACCCCTTTCACCTTTTCCTTTCAACTTTATCATTGAGATGGTTATGCAGATAGCCCATTCCTCATGTGAGAACAGTGGCATTGACATTTGCTCGAGTAAAAACCTGTCTGACCTAAAAATATTGTGCCACTAAGTTGCGAATTTTTTCCATCGTCTGAACCATAGTGTAGGTATGTGTGATATGCGTTTTGCAACGTGAAATGCTAAATGCTATTCGAAGACTGGATTGCCTCAAAGTCGAACTTCGTTCTTGCGGAGGAGCAACTGGGTGAGGTGGACAGATTTAGTTACTTGGGTAGTTGTATCGCACCTGGTGGTCGTATACCGGAAGAAATGTCTTTGCGCATTCGGAGGGCCCGATTGGCATTTGCTAACTAGCGGCACCTATTGCGTTGGCGCGACATCGGATTGTCGATCGAAGGGCGAGCGTACGCAGCAGCAGCGAGGTCGATATTATTCTATGGCGCCGAAACATGGCCGTTGAAAGCTGAAGATATGTGAAGAGTTCAGGTGTTTGAACACTGTTGTACTCGTAGTATCGGATGGATGTGTTTGGGGAACTGTCCCAGTAAGTGTAAGATACTGGGTTCTAGGGCTCAGTCTTCAGAACAGGCCCTGAATCGCAATGGTTTAGGTTGTTTTGGGCATGTTTCGTGCGGGACCACAAAATGACTATATCGTTATACGCTATTGTGCGATGCAGATGCCCGTTGGAAGGCGGCTTGAGATGGTCAGTTCACGACGTGGGAAAAAGGCATGAGAACTTCAACCAGTGGCCTGGCTCGTATATGTGCAATTTTAGACTATCGGGTCGGGGTCTGCGAGACCACGCGAAATGGCGGTCAGAGGCAATCGGTTATATGATTCAATGTCACAATCTGCAGCGTTCTTGCATTCGAAGTCTTTTATCATCTGTGTAGCTGATCAATTCATTATTTTGCAGTCGATCTATCACTATTCCTTGTTCTTTTTTATTGGAACACGTGTAGTTAGGTAGCAACCAAAGCCAGAACGCACTGGTGCGTGGTTAAAATGGTAATACAAACTGAACTGAACTAAAATTATGCATAGTTGTTAAACTTATTATTTTGCAGTGGACCCCTCGCTATTCATCGTCCTTTTTTTTTGAATCGGAGTTCGTGCCGAGGTCGCAAGTGTGTCAAATTGTAAAATGCCGATACTTTGTCTGAAATACGACCACCTGACGAGACAAGACAGCACCAACAACAAAACTCACCCATTTTGCCTAACTCCTACTAGTCAAGATTTGGTTTAATTAAACCAGTTCTGCAACAGCTGTTCGCATTTCGAATGTCCAAAACATCTATACTACGGTTCCGGAGGTTGAGAAATACGTGCAACCTGCCCGGGACCCCCACTCAGAAGTCAAATGCCATATGTATGTTCTAAGCCTAACAGCTTAACGTTTGTGCAAATATCAGTACTATTCTTCTCACATGAGATTAGAGCTGTTTTCGTAGGTATTTCGATCGCAAAATTGAAACGAAACAATGAAAGAAAGCAATCCTGGCGAACGCCATTTCTCGTGCTAAAATTGGGCGAATAATTGACAAGAACACGGACTCGGTTTCGGCTTTTTGTGTCGAACAATGGAAAAAGAGAAACGAATCCCTCATGTGTACTTGGCAATGGGCAGGTTCGAATGATAAAACACAGGACTCGAATTACAGGAAAAGTCCTTTTGAGTGTGCACACCGGGATGTTACAGTGTCAACAAGGGTCAGTCTATGGAAAGAACGAAATTGGATGAGATGGTCTCTTTTGTTGATTCTGGGTAGGAGATGGGCTTTTGACATGGCGTTCTGTTTTCTCTAAGTTGCCAAGTTAGGCATCAGAACCACCATCTACGACCACAAAATTCGTTGAATGCACACTTCGGAGCAATTACGATAACCCCAGGGGGAACTGGTCTTTGGCCTCAAGAGAGATGCAGTTAGTGAGTGCATACACATGCGGCCAACAAGTGACGACGTTTCAGTGGACTGCTGCTAGCAAATGCGAAACCGTCCAAACGAACTGCGCATCAATGACTATTGACTGCGATCCACCTTAACGGTGCATGCTGACCACTCGTGCTCAGAGCATTTCCAGTGCCAGCATGACCAGGAACGCTCGAAACCGGTCCATCGGAAAAGCGAAGAGTGAAGCGAGTGAATGAGGCTGTACATGAACTACGAAAAGTGATTGCGGTGGCAGGCAATGGTACAGTAAGAATTTGACACGATATCCGCATCTCTTGTTCTAAGGTTTTATCAACTCGTATAAGGTTGGCAGAATTCAGTTTTCGAATTTCTGAGGGAAATAACAGACAAATAAATTAATTAATGTGATCGGCCCATCGAGGCACTGGAAGATGTGCAGAATAGAAGAACTTTACGTTGCGAAATATATTTAATTTTCACAAGTTGTGTTCGTAAGGAGTTTGGCATCATCATTTCATGATGAATGTGACACTTATTGTGCATGTTCGCGTTGATAGAGTTCAGACGCAGGCCGGTGATATTCGAGAGGTAACAAAACGCATTTACAACTTTCGAAACCAGAAACCGGCATTGGAAACCACTATTGAACCGGTGAACTCACTTATCTATAATTTTTTACACTACCTCTATGACTAATGTGACAAAACAACGTCGGTTTCAGGAAGGCCGCAAGTTGACCGATGCTAAGTAGAGACGCTAACCTGCGTGGGAGGAATCGAATCCGCGATTTTCGAACTGAAATCCCAAGATGTTGGTTGCTTGACCCACGCCACGGTTCTAAGCACCGAACTGTGAAGATTACGGCTGTCGAACAAGAATTAAGGCCTTCAGGTGAATACTGCGTAATTTTAGCATGTTGAAAGAAGCCAGATTTAACGGGATATGAGAAATTACCATTCTGGAATGAGGCGCCAGTTAGTGGGTGGGAAAATGTAAGTGGATTTCTCATAAACCTATAATGTTTGGAGCATTCCGTTATTTAGAAACTGTACAACATCTGTGAATGATATTTTCAAAACATACGTTCAAGTTATTGATAACACAGTTGAAAGAAAGATAAAAGTATTTTTCGTAAGACATAGTCAGTTGATAATAAGATGCGAAATATTATGCGACAGACATTCTGGTGGGGTAAAGATTTGGAGCCTCTGTAGCGTATGCAATAGATCACAACCGGTTAATGCCCGATAATTTCTTTGGATAACATCTGAACTTCCTCTAATCATTACATCAGAAAGGTGCAGTAGTTCATACACGTTAGGTAACTTAATACGAGGGCTGATTAGCAGTGTTAAGACTCGGACCCGGGTCTTGGTTTACTGGCCCTGGTTGCCCAAATTACAACGAGGGCATTAAACTGAATGAGGTCATTCTTCAGAGAATCTAATAAATCAAAAATAAGGCCCAAACGCTTTTCCGGATTAGAGAATTATCGAGAGATATACTCATGCCCACAAGACTCTACTCAAAAGTTGCCTCATTGCTATGTCACTTTCGAAGATGCTAAATCGGAATGGCCGTTTACTTTCCTTTTGTCGGCTAAGCGAACTCCAATGTGCATAAAAGTAAGCTGGAAGAAGTTTATTGCTTGCACTTACATAAGCGGCTATTCCAAGGAGACACGAATTCTTCTGGTATATACACGGGAAAAGAAACAGTAAACTAAAGAATTGAAAAATAAATAGGTCTCTTAAACCAAAAATTGTCCTCCACTATCTCGGATAACTCACTGATATCCAAAACCTGATCCGATCAAGGCTGAGAAAGATCGCTGATTGTCCGACTGATTTCCGAAAATTAAATGGACGAAAGTGACCAGTTAAAGGTCACCAACTCGAATGGTTATGCCATTCGCCGAAAAAGCTTTATTCGTTGACCGGACCGGACCGTACTGACAAATAGGTGGCATGTTGTTCACCGGATGGGGCCATTGATTTTCTCGCGGCACTTCAACATAATTTTGATTAGGATACGATTCGACTGGCGAGCAATCACTTCTGTCGTCGGAAAAATTCGTTTTGATTCTGCAAACTGACTCACCCAAATCTTCGTTCTTAACAAAGTCACTGCAGCGAATGAAACTAGGCTTTATTGCTGCACCATTAGTGCTAGTCAGCCATTCTTGGAGTAAAACAGTTACTAATACGGTTAATCAAAACCGATAGTCCACAAACTTCCACTTCACAGCTCACTTATGGATTCCTGGGGTTCTAACCGTCTAACTGATTTGCAGAATAGCTGAATGTCGGTACTAGCTTTCGAACTGTAAATAAACCGGGAATTCCCGCAGATTTTCAGTTGGTCTAAAGTAGAATCGTTCCACTCTCTAGAGATTAGACGCATCTTATGCTGCCCAAATCTGTCTTGTTCAAAAAATTTATTTTTTTTCACCTAATCATCAAGAATATAGAAGATAAAGGTTGAACAGCCGGAACCTTAAGATGAATCACCACTGCGGAGTGAACAGTTGGACGAGCCGAGTTCGAATCATACCAATATCGACCGTATAGTCGAATGATTACGAACTTTTTTGAAGTACTCTATACATTTCACATATTAAACAGGAACCTGAGAATCATCATTGATGAACTTGTTGTTCTTATTGCGAACGACAGAGCCTAGCGCTCCACTCAGTCAATTGAACATCGAAAGCTTTGTTCTCTATGCCTGGTTAAGTATTGCTCATAACATAAAACCACTTTAAGAGTTTTGCGGCATACGAAAAGCTATAAAAGTTCTAGAGATAAAAACAAGCCTGCTTGATGAAACTTTAATTCCGATGACCACTTCTGACAGTCTAGCTGCATTCCAATATCTGTGCCTAGCTTAACACACTTAGTGGATACAACCATAGATGCCAAAGATATTACCTTTTACAAAGACAGTTCTTTTAGGAAAAAATGAGTTGTTTGTCAGAAGGGATTTTGGATTCCAGATTTCAAATGCCTCATTTGGGCTGTTGTCCGGGAAGACGTTCCAAGCATTGTTCTACATTCGTACTTGCATAATTGTGATAGAGATTATCTTTAAGCGTTTGATGAAATAAAAGTGCCTCATGCAGATAAAACTGCTGTTTCTCGTTCTGTTTTTATTTCATCATTTCTCCACATCCAAACAACGTACGACTAAGTATCTGGGGTAACGAATTTCTTACTTCTTCATGTTTAATTTAAGGGGAAATGGAAGGCCCCATTTGGTAATCAATGATATTCACCTGCCGTCCAGATTTATCCCATAAAAGAACTCCGTCAGCCTCCTGGTGATATGATCCATTGTGTGTCTCAAAGTTGCAAAACCTTTTCCTGAATCTGTGGTGTGTTTTCGTAGTTGTGCTTATAGTCAATCCATTGCGCACGCTGACAGCAACAGGAGTCAAGTTTTTGTCATCAACAGTGAAAAGCAGTGATTTGGTACTATTTTATCCCCTCTCAAGAGTTAATCTGCCAGAGTTCACAAATTGTTTTAAAAAAACTTGATACAAAAAGAACAGAGAATAACTCTACTCACGAAGTTTTAGCGCACGCCATCTACAATGTTACGCTTAGTTTTTATTATATTTTGATTAAAAGAATATAGGACAGATGTGGCTTGTAAAGCACAATAGATGAACGGAGAACGAGGCTTCACTTTGTTCGAGATTCAAACATGGATTGCAAGTGGTCAGGCAATAACATATACACCTGGTATGGTAAGGACAATGAGCGGAGATTAGTCGTATGGGCGGACCTGTTGGTTTATCAACGTAATGATGAGAACATGTGAGTGAGATAGAACCGTTTACAGAACTAATTGGAATACTGTATTGAGAAATGGCCCACGCAAAACCCATGTGAACTTACTTTGGTATGTTTGGTCACGGCAACACTCTTATGATTACGAGGACGATATCAAATTCTGCGTTCATTGCGCAGCACTTCTAAGACCATCTTTCCAGGCTGGTGTTTATATACACATGTAATACTCAAGGTTTCTGTTAGATGAGGACCAAAATAGAACAAATCCAATCGGAAATATCCGAATTCAGATAGCCGCAGATAAGAACGACAGGAAGTTGTCAAGTTTTGACCCGAGGCGGAATCTCAGCTGACGCAGTTCAAATGCTACATACGACGATGAACGAGAGAAATAGAGATGACAAAATATGGTTTCAGTTCATTTCCTTGTTGGGTTGCTTTATCGCTGGTGAAAATCAATGTGCTTACTCACGAAATGCCAAGAAAAATGTTGAAAACAAATAACGGAAAACTTTTCCCTACTCACCATTTGAAGGATTTCAAACTCATGCTTTCAATTCAGTTCACAGAGGAAGCGAATAAGATTAAGGGAGATCTGGACCAGAAAATCGGACTGCATGTATGCGAGCTGTATCCATCCTTCTTTTGTTTATTTGATGTTTTGCCGTCATCTAGAAAACCAAATGAAGTTGTGATATTTGGTTTCAGTGCTACAATTTACACTAAATACCGGGATGTATAATACAGGAAGATATTAATGTATATGGGCTGAGTATAGATGCTCAATGCGGTAAGGCTAGAACTGTTAAGTTTCACTGAAACTGCACTCTTATTTTCTGAGTTAGTCCAAGAAACTCGCAGTCCGTGAGTACGGTTTCTGTTGTGGTTAGTGCCTCAGGAATGCAACGGATACTTCTTTGGGAAATAACAACTAATTGCTTGGAAGATTTAAAAATTCAACTAGAGAATCACGCAGTTTAGATTTCTGTGAAACAGATCGAAAAGATTCAGAACAACGATGCTCGATATAATGCACAGCCTGTGCACCCAAAGTATTCTGAAGAAGACTTTGCAATGAAGTCAAACTGTCCTTCGACGCCCCCTAATCCACTAGGTTCTGTTTTCTAATACTGTGAGAAGGAGTTATTCTCAGCAAACTGAGAGACTGTAGCCATACTCTCGGGTCAGAGAAAGATATCAGCTATGCGAGGTAACTGACATTAGATTGGAGAATATATATATTCAGTTATCAAGAAATGAATCACTAGTCAACTTTATTTCCATTGAAGAATCTTCCGTTCCACTAGTTCTGTTGAGAGCAGCCAAATCAGATCAGAAGAAAATCACATTTACTGGTACCATGTAAATCGTATTTATTGCGTTCTGATGATTAATACTCATTAATTGCATCATCAGATGGATAAATTGGCGTACCACCGGTGATTCATTTTCTCCCGCGTCTATTTTTCGTGGTATGTAGATAGATACGGTCGGTGTAAAGCAAACCATAATTCTTTTGCCTAGATCTGGGTATCGGACATAGTGCTTTAACATCCATTAGCCTCACAGTAGACGTCATGAAATTAATCTGATCGTGTATAGAACTATAGCATAAATGCATTTGAAAATTTACAATGGGTCTAGCTCAGGATCTTGGTTTTTGTAGTGGTCTTGATCACTGATCTTGGTTTTAAGATCGCAAACGTTTCATCTTCGGCTGAGATGATATCACCGACACTGTTAGCTCGACGTGCAAAGGGTCATTTGTGACCTAAACGCCAATCTGAGCAACCAGAAATCTATGAAGGTCGGACTGTGCAGAACCGGTTTCACTGTTGATGAATACACGCACTAATCCCAATCAAAGATGCTTTTGTTGAGTTGAGAAACCCGTGGACCAGACATTCGATGCTAGTCGACTGTAGCAACAGTGCGACACGTTTTTCAACCAGTTCCATTTCTCATCGATTTATGTGTCCAAATCCCAAAACTGCTGGTAGAAGCACCGCAGGATCTGCTTTAGTTCAGTGGATAGCCAAAAACAAAACAATTCAGTGAGATCCAAATGTTGAAGAACCCACGTCTAGGTTCTACTATTCTCGATTTTGTAGTTGTATAATAGGTCTATTACCTTACTTTTTTCCATTCATTGTGTTGACTGGATAATGCGTCAAATATTTATTAGTCGCCTTGCAGTGCAGCCTAATACGGGTGGTTTTTAGATCAATTTTATGGTTAGGACAATTTGACGACCCTGAAACTAATCCGGAAATGCATGAACTCATTTACATAACCCATGGAATTGACAATCAGCGAACTAATCGAGGATAAAGATCAGCGAGATCAGAAGTACATAGTTCACACCGTCATAAGAAAGCAAATGGGTTATGTTTTACGAAGCGAAATATGTCACAGTCCCCAGATTTTGGTTGACCGCATATATTGTTCTTTTCGAAAGCACGTTCACGCGAGATCCATGTACCGGCTGGCTGAGCATTCCCCAGTTAATTTGACCGTGTGCCGAACACTTGCTTTCGTCTTGGTCCAATGGTCCTGAGTCAGGACATGAATTGTCGCTCTCAGCTGAGGGAGTCGTGGTGACTATCTCACTTCTGACTCTGCAGCGATCGTTTGTTGCTAATGCGGCCTTTATCTGTTGTGGAACACTTTTGACAGTCTTTGTTGTTTCTTCGGGTTACTATTTCTGATTGGTTCGTGCTGCGGGATCGACTGCCCTCTCCATTCGTCCCACTCCCTTTGACTGACTGTGCCATAAGTCTGTCATCCAATTTCGTTGTTTTGTTGTTGGATATTTGCTTCGATTATGTTCTCCGATCGACGCTACAATCGCTGGGAATTACTTTTGTTCAAAAATCGTATTGTTTCTCCACATATACTGGGATCCCGTGTTTCTGCATCTCAACGAGCTTCTAATCGATCTAAAGGACGCACGCGTGCTGGCTGGCGGGCAGCTTTTAAATGCATTCTTCTAGCCAAGATGTCTATTCCGGCATTGTTGAGTACCAACATCCGCTCTCTGTTTACGAAAATGTCGGATCCGTCCCTCACACTTCAATCGCTGACCCATGTTCACACTTGTGCCATTTACATAAAAGAATTGTGACTGAACCCCAATATCGCTGATTCGCTCGTGCCGACAGACAGCTTCGGACTCCATCGGCAGGGCAGAGTTTCGGACAAGTAGACTGGAGGCGGTGTGGTGGCATGCACAAACTCATTCTGGTCTGGCAAGTCCGCAATTGTTTATATGTAACCTCTCAATGGAATTGACTGTTTCGTGACAAAGTGTCATTCTAGATATTCTCGACATGCCAGTACAATCAAAACGAACTTATATACTGCCCCTTTAACTCGCAACACAATACCAAATCTTTGTCGGCTCTCTTCTAGCATTTGTTTTTCCTCTTGAGGACAGTCTGAATATTATTGTGGGTGATTTCATTCATGCATCTATCCTACCATTGATTGTGTTTGTTTTGACTGGTCTCTGCGTTTCTCCCACCAGAGGCGGTTCCATTCTAGATAGAGTTATTACCAACCACCCCGATTTATTTCCCCTAAAACTGCGTGCTCCAGTTTCAAGTAGCGATCATTGTTTGCTTCTTTTAAGGCCCAAGATATACTCCAGGTCAGCTTTCCATTCCTTCAGGCGAACAAATCAAATCCGAGTTCGCCTACGTAACTTTTCACACAACAATCTTATTCTTCTTCAGAAATCCCTTTCACTCGCATCTAAATGGTTCTCTTTTGAACCCATGCTCAATGACAATGTCAAACGTTTCATAGAGACGGACAGCGCAATCTTTGATCTCTGCTGCTCCTCAGAAACACTATTCGTCTCAAATGGCCATATATCCACCCAGAAACTGAAACCTCTAAGAAAATGCAAGGAACACTTCTACAAATCCCATAATAACTCAAGCGTGCGGTATATTTCCATACTAATAAAAAGCGGAAATCAAACGCATAGAGATGACATTCACCAGCTAACTGTAGACTGGTAACAACAATTGATTCCTATGGCAAGGCATCGGACTGTTTTGTGGGAAGAAGAAGAAGCATACGAAAACTTCTGCGGATGTCAACAGCATCAATCGTGCTCTCATTCATCCTTCCATTTATGCCCCTACCATATTTGGTCAGGGTGGTGATATGACAGTTACCAGTTTTCTATAGAAGAGGTGCTCGATCTTCTTCGTTCCACCGAAATTACCATAGGAATTGGTCCTGATAGTCTGTCTTCAGCTCTTTAGCTCCTTTAAGGCATGGTGCTGGGGCTCTGACCGATGCATTTACTTCTCTCATTAACTCATCATTAATCTCGTCTTCCATTCCTGACTGTTGGAGACCCGTCACTATCATTCCCATCCCTAAATCTAGCAGTTCTACTGCTTTAGCAAAACGTGTTCGCCCCATCGCCTTAAAGTCCTCTGGTCTTAAACTGACGGAGCGTGCTATACTTAAGCGCTTGCGTTCCTCTATCTGTCCTCCTGACGACCCTTTTCAGTTTGCCTATAAATTTAACAGGTCTACGTTGGACGCTGTCGTCCCTCTCATTCACCACATTTGTAAGTCCTTAAACGCATCAGTGAAATCTGTACGTTGCGATTTCCTGGACTATTCGTCGGCAATTGACTCAGTCCCACGGTCTCTTCTACTCCACAAACTGGAAACATTTGGTTGCTCCAGGCCTTTATTAGCATGGCTGTCTGATTACTTTACTGACCGAACCCAGTGCACACGAATGGACGGTAAAGTTTCGAATCCGTTGATTAACAACTCAGGCGTGTTACAGGGTGCTGTCCTTTCACCGTCCCTCTTCTATTCTTACATCAGCGACTTATCAACTAGCTCACCCTGTCATTTGTTTAAGGATGCTAATGATGTTGCCCTCTCTCAAGCCGCTTCGAACAACGGTGATTTTCAAAATTTTTCCAACAAGCTGTCTTCTGTTTGCAATTTCTCTGCACGAGCTGGTTTAAATCTCAACACATCTAAACGTTTCGAATGTCTGTTCTCTATCTCTCGGTCGGCCTACCCATCCGAAACGTCTTTCATCAATTCAAAACACTTACCAGGGTTGATTCGGTGCAATATTTAGGAGTTACCATTGATAAAATCTGAAGCGGATTACTCACACTTCTACCTGTGTAAAGAGCTTCCGACGGTTGTCATTTCAAATCAGGAAGCTTCGGCACTACGAAGTGAAATAAAGCACCATCTCTCGATTTGTATGCCATGTGCTTTTCCAATCCTTCTTTACCGTTCTCCGGTTATATATCCAGGCTTACTTAAAAAGGACTTTAAAATTCTTCGCCGGGGACTATCAATTATTAACCGGGTGTCCCTCGTACCACTAGCTGAATTGTCCCCAAATCTGTGATCAACACTTATCAGCATGTGAAAATTTTGCTCACAAAATTCTTTCTGATCCCACGCATCCTCTGCACAACGATCTTTCAAAGTGTCGCTCTCAAATTTCTACGCGATCCGATTTTCGTTCCATACCTTCTAGAATCGATATCTATAGGAACTCCACCGTCCCATATTTAGCACGAATTTTGACGAACCGTGAACGGGTTTCAGCCGAATTTCTGAGCAGCTTGTCATAATTTGCAATGATTATTCCTGGATGCGTTCTCTTATATTCTTTACGAGTCGATGAGTGTATTTCTAAATCATATTTATTTAATTATTTATTTTTTAATTTTTACCCTCACAGTTTTTGACTGAAATGCGACATTAATGATTATACGCAAAGTCTATACAATACAGCACAACTTGATTCTTCCAAATGACAAGGCTAAAACCAAAGCATGCATTCACAACGCGATAGAATTTTCCCACATTATTTAAGACGTAGTAAACCAACGGGTCTATCAATCCTCGAACCTGCCACCTACCTTCGGCTCGTCCACTGGTATTCTATGGCCTCATTCTGTGTTTACTCATTCACCTGTTCCTGTGGGGCAGTGCACAGGCCGTGCATCCAGATGCCTTTCCGAACGGGTTCGTGAACACGACCCGGCTTGGTTAAACACAGGAATGATTAAAACTATCACCAGTGGTGTGTTCCAACTTGTTTGATTCCAACCACGTAGTAAATGTTGCCAAAGCGTTCAGAATAATCTACAAAATCCGGAGTAGGTTATTAAAACTGGTGAGGTCCCGGGTCTTGTCTAAAGTTGAGGCCTTATGCATTCGTCTCTACGATCTCCCGTTGTGTGCCCAAAAACACCCCCGAAAACCTATCGAATTCCTTACAGACCAGGGTCATGGGTGTGAATCACATCCCCCAACCTATAGTTTCGACCACCGCTCGTTTCACACACACCCACAACAGTGGACTTATTTTGACTACTAGAACAGTAACCTATCATTTGCAGTAAATCATATACAATGTTATGTATTGGCATGATTACGAATAGCTGAAAACGAGCTTGTTCGTCACTCTTTGTTGTTTCTCAATACTGTATTTGTGAAAATAATTTCGAAGAAGCATAAGAATGGGTGATCTGATAGAGAAACACTTGGGGTTCACACCTAGTGAGCAATACTGATCGCGAAATCGATCACGCGTTCCCATGCTGGTCAGTATTCTACTTCAAAAATTAGTTTAGATTTTACAACTATTAGCTTTCTACCAGAGTGCTCTGGTTTTGGTTGTTACCTCATAACAACGTCTGTTGAACAGGGAAGCAGCGAAAAATCAACACCAAGGTAATAAGTTGAATAACTGTTTAGAAGAGGATAGATTTCAAATGCAAGAACTCCACTGACCGGGACACCGGGCCACAGCACCCACCATCTCCAACCACCAACTGGGGGATCTTGTGGACTCCAACCCGGTAATCTAACCGGACCTACATTAGCCGTCCACCAATCAAGGTGTCCATATCTTTTGCCATATCACTGACTGGATATGTTGACCCATCTTCCACACATTACTTGCCTGTGGAAGTAGCGCACAACGAGGCAATTGTTCTTTAGGAATACGAAAACCATGTCTCGCCACTTTATCCCATTCATATTCAGTGGCTTTTCTTAAGATTGAACTATATGACCCAGTATCGTGTGCCTAACATCTGAGATATTCACAAAGTTCTGCCACCATATTCTGCCAATACTACGAAGACAACGGTTTTCAGACACCGAGGGTCTTCGCACAGTTACTTTCAGGGGTTATATTTCTGAGGCATACCGTAGCACCGACCTCACTGCTGCTGCCTAGACTCGAATTTTCATTGAGAAACCATATCACGGTGAAGCCACAGATGCGTCAATTTGATGACCAACGGTGCAGATTTCTGTGTAAATGAGGGCATTTTGTTCGATATACGACCACCAGATGAGATACGACTACCAAAGAATCTAGATCTATCCATTTCACCCGGTTGTTTCCCTGCAGGAGCAAGGTTCGGCTTTGAGACAACCCAGTTCTGCAACAGCATTTTACACTGAAGATGCAAAAGGCAACCGAGTTTTAACTGGATGAAGGCTAGAAACGGGCTGCAAGGCGTTTCGATAAGTAGAAAACCATAGTGAAAAAATGATCAGCGAAAATGTATTTCAGTTGCATTTTTGGATGGTGAGAGTGGATCTGTAGTATCTCATCTTACATATTCTTAAACGAGTAGACGACAAGATTAAAGTAAATTAAACTGAAAACTCACACAGGGAAACCGGTGTCTAGGTGATATCTGCATAACGGATTTCATGATGAGCAGACACGCAGTTTGGAACTTCTTGTGATGAAACGTATTAAATTCAGTACCTCGCCTCGACGAGTGAAGAAATCGAAGATGTGAAAATGTTCATTTTGCCTAACTATGGTTGCATAATTCATTGACCAGAACATCATTTGGCGTATATTTTGACATTCATTAAGGTGAAAATTACTTCGCTCCATCAATGCATAAATTACCGGCTGGAACTGAAGTGGTAGATGATGAAGTTTTAAGCAACAGTGACAATCAATTGATTATCCATACTCAACCATTTGCTCGTCAGTAGGCAATGCCGTTACCATATAGAAAAATCGTTGAGTCTGGTCAACATAAAAACCTATTGACTCACTTGACACATCGGTTTCGTACGACCAAAGTTTACTTAGTTCTACTGACGTACCACTCCTGAGACCCACCTAATAGCACAGAGACAGCAAATTATGAAATCTTGGAAGCGGTTTCGTCAGAAATTATGGCATCCACCATAAAATACGGAAGTCAAAATCGAGCCTACTTGACAAGCATAAGTTCGCTTTAGGTGTGTATTAGATCATATGGTCCCACTTCTCCAATCTGAAGTAATATCACGAACGTCAAGTTTAATCTCATCGAGGCAGAACGTTACCTTACCACTGTCGGTCATGAATCAACCCGAATCAGGTTCGAAGCACGTGCACACGGTCATTGGGTGAAGACCATTTTACAAATTAAATTTGCTACTCATGAGTAGAGGGATTGAACATCCAAAAGTATCGAGTGGTGTTAATAAACATGGGAGTTCGGGCGCAAACACGCATTCAAATTTAACTTTACATAAGTTTGATGTTTGCTAGGCAAGCATGCAGAAACGGGAGTTGAAGTACAGAATTCGGGGTGACTACTTTTAACCCCACTATCGATCGACCTGTCAGAATTTCACATAGTTCACCATTTAACCTAATGTTTGAGGTCCCGTTTGTTCGTAAGTTCAATCGGTGGGCCCTTGCGATCGTGGGATATACTACTCTATTAACTAATGGGAATAAGATGAGTGGAAATAAACTAAAGTCAGGTCAACCTATGAGACACTTCCCCATAGGACAAAATTTTGTTCTGGTCTAAGATCCACAACGAAAAGTGAAATATAACGGCGATGTCAATCCACCCATTCAAGAACCTTGACGAAAAAACAACCATCAGATATCAGCTTGTTTCACACAAGATAAAGATTACATATAACAGGTGTCGGTTTTTCACTATCTTTAGCTCCGTTATGGAAAGCGCAAAGGACTGAAATCGTGTATCCTGTTTTCTTCAGATTCGTATCCAAATGAGACGATACGGACCATTATCATCGCAACCATTGGAGACAAATCAAGGTGCAGCCAGCGAACAAATAGTGAAGCAGGGCCCAACTCTAGGAGGGTGCAAATATTTCAGCGGAGCCTGTTCGGCCAACAAAAAGACGTACAGAGCGATTAGCTGTCTGCATCCCACATTTACCTACTAGTATATGAAAGGGACGCGTCTAGCTGACCCAAAAGATGGTTTTACCAAAGCCTGGGACAACGGGAGGCAGCTTGAACTTTCGATGCTTAATCGCGGCAACCATCCTGATGATGGCGGAGTACCGGTGGCTAGATTCAAACCCCTTAATCTGCTTGTCTAAACGTAGTTAACCATTCGACCGCCGCCATACTCAACGGCAAAGATCGATCCTGATCTCAATTTTGGTAGGGACCCGTACTTTGTTAGTCACGCTCTTCTGCTCCCTTAAGACAGAATCATATCTGTTAAACGCCGTATGACGGTTAGGTTTCTGAATGGAATAATCTGACCATCTGATTTCCAGCCAGTACGTAGGAGCAGACTTTGGAATCTGATCAACGCAGTGCATAAGGACGACCTGACTACACGACGCTTCTGTTCCAGCGCCAAGTGTCAGGAAATGGAAATTCGTCTCTCACCGGCCTTCAGCGAAATTATTTCGAGAAAAAATTTAGGCGAACCGGAACCGATTCACTTGAAAGTAAGCACTGGTGACAAACGGTTCAAAAAGCCGAAAAGTAAAACATTATTGGGTGAACGTGGTAGCCATTGGATGCGAAAGGACGTCACAGTAAAAATACAGAAAAAACAAATAAGCGTGTAGTACAAGCCGTTGGGCATGGGGAACTTCCCGGGAGCTCGAAAGGTTATGGATAGTGAATGGAACGGAGGGGCTGAAAACGACAATTTGAGTTTGTTATGGAGGATATACGAGGGTTCTGTAAAAAAGGAAATGATTCATCAGAAACTCACAAGAGACAGTGAAGAGCAGTAAGCAACTCCCCTCCCGAGTGAGCCACGTAACAAAGCATCTCACTTACGAAAGACGCAAACGCCCGCAGCGTGGAGTGATGAAGGGAAAGTTGTAGTATGCAGCACAGAAGTTTAGTGTGAGATCCTCCGTAAAGATACCAGGCACTTGCATGTGGGTGGCTGCGATATGCAACTGAGAAACGGTAACAGGCACGAAAAACTTCCTGGAGGGAGAATGAGCCAGTGGAGTACTCTCCAGTGATAGAAGTGGGATCTTTGGGTAAGAATTTCGGGGTAAACTGTTTTCTGTACAGTGCACAAGAGCAAGGTCACCTGTTGATTTCTTGTAGTACGAATCAACGAGATTGAGGAAGAAAATTTCGGTATTATCAGCTTCCGGGAAAGGAATTTCTAATATAAGATAAAATCAGCACAGCAAAAAAGCATGTTAGAGCGAGTTAAGACAGAGAAAAGGTTGACTGATTTCACATCACGAATCGATGATACACATTGTAGGTGACGGATAACGGCTAGTGAAGCAGTGAAATAATACAATCTGAGAATAAACATGTACATAAATTCATATGCGCTATACATGTGGATTAGCAGGATGTGAGGGTAACTGAACCGTACTGAAAGAAGTGCAATGGTGAGAGAGTTAATTAGCGTCCGTGGGCTGTGAGTATCAATTCGGAGAGGGCACATGCGGGCAAAATGACGAATAGACGAAGTGGTGACACACACGAGTGACTTCTAGTACAGGAACACCTCCAAGTTCCAGATCTTAGGTAAGGCGTGGTGAAAGAATGCGCGAAATACCACTATACACGAATAAATAGGCCTGACGGACAGTATGGAAGTCATCGAACTGGAAGTAAGAGGGCATTGTGAGATGGATAGGATTTCATGTTCACGTTCGTCTGTCGGATGCGAGAAGGTGACCGAAGATGACACAGACGTGGATGGAACAGTGAGGCGTAGTTGGAACTGGTGAAGACCTTGGTCGGCTGAACAACTCTCATCGATGAGTTGATGACTCGCGTACATTTCTAAGACTCGTAGAAACCAAACCCGCTGGGGCGACCGAGGAGCGATCCAGTTTGTCTAGCTTCCGCTGTAATCGAGCATTTGTGACCTTGTAGTCCTCGAGTTCGCTCTTCACTTCACGAATCTGTTTGATAATAAGAAAGGCAGAGTTAATTCGTTTGTCAGACTTATTTAGTCTTAGTGAGAAAGCATACGAAACAAGTAAAGTTCACTGAGACTAGAAGATTATGCGGAAAACATCAAACTAACATATAAGGGAAAACGAGTTCACATCTTTCTAGCACTCATAAGACAGGATAATCCTTCACAATTGTGCTTATTCATTGCTCTGTTTTGTTCTAAACAGAGCCATTTTGCGAAAGGGAGAAGAAAAAAGTATTAGTTTCATACACTGCCAGAAAGATGCTGCTAGTTAGCTTAAAAATTTCCGTGTAATTGATTTCACTCAAGACGAGGTGGCAACACTTATTTCGTCCGTCAGGTAGCTACAACACTATCAAAAGGATTTTAAATAACAGACAATAAACACATTCATACATATTACGGTCTTTGGGTGTTGAACGCGATCCTGAGATTATTTTGCACACTGATATGTTTATTCAATGTCGCACAAGAATTTAGTTAGAGATTCTGTAAGAAATTCCAATGCCATCTGAAGAATCGTGGCCTTTGAAACCATTGATACTTACAACGCGTAATTTTTACAACCTCCTATAAGCGAATCAGATTTAGATATGGTTGGGAAATATTCAACTATTCTGTATGGAAGATAAAAATTGATGAACATTTTTAATAACAGACTACGAGCGGATTGGGAAACATTATAGTGGACGAAAAACGGGATTATTGAGCAGAAACAGTAAAGTGAGGTCCTGAATTGTGAACGCCACAACTAATCGGTTGTTATTCAGACTGCATATCCCACCAGGATGCACACATCAACCGCTCCTCCACCTGTAAGAATAGATATATAAGTAGTTTGTGTAACCAGATCCATTACGCATCGTAGTAAGCGCCTGGATCAGGGTCTAATTGTTTACACGTCGGTGAGTTATCATGTGAATAAAGATCTCTCACTTCATTTTCTACTTACAATCAATATCACCTAAAGTTTGCGAGGAGATAGATTCTAACATGCACAATGGTTTTCAAGTCTCCAAGAGATTGAATAACGAACAATGCTTCTGTATTTGCTGGTCGGAATGTGGTCGCGGCCATGGGTATCATAAAAAGTCAGTACTGAAGTCGTACGAACTCGACAATCTAAGTGCCAGCAACCCCTAAGAAACCCGAGATTCGACAGGACATGTATCTTGTTTCACTGACAACCAGTAAAACACTTGATTAACACATTATCAACTGCCATCGAGACCTTAGGACAGGTATCGTCTCAGGGCAATGACTGCCGTTTTACTTTGACAACGGTTGTCTTTGAGGCAATGGACTTGAGGTCCCTTCCGGTATGGTCAGTTATAGGATACAGAAAATTAAGATCAACATTTTCGGCGTGCAGGAATCCCAAGATTATGGACGTGGTAACGATTAAGAATAAACTCGCCCAGAAATTTTACTGTGAACGGATGGGCTGCAGCGGACATTGCAGTGAAGTGAAATTGGAGGGTAGTATTTAGCCACTCACTTGACGAACATGCTGTCTAATCTCTTGTTTGAGTTCAGCTTCTTCTTGTTCACATGATTCAGCTATCGTTTTGTATCGTTTGATTTGACCTTCAAGACGAACAATCTAAAAGGGAAGAAAAAACGAACATGACATCGGTACCCTAGGACTCCAAGTGAGTTCGCCTTACCGAGTCAACCAGTTACTGGACCCACCCAAAACCTAACGTATTCTATACGGGCACACCCACTGGTCGTTTCCAAAGCACTACCTGTCGATACGAAATGAACGACTCTTCTGTTTTCTAATTACAAAAAACCGGGAGTGTCTAGAATGAAAAACGGACTAAGAAATTCTTCAATAAAAAGCACATGAATAACCGTTTTTATTGCAAGTGGTTTGTTTACTTCTGGGAAGGGAAGATGGTGAAGATAGCAAGTGAATGGAATGATGCTGATAGGGGACTAGGAGAACGATAAGCCGATCGAAAGCAATGAATTCCCGAAATATTCACGGCCACATAAAAGCGAGAAATTTTAAGGCACACTAATATGTGACTATCCTTCGGTGCTCCCTGTGTTGAGAAGCTTTCAATGGACACTGAACTTCTCAATTAAAGTGATCACCGGTGACAATCATGTCATTACCGATTGTATAAAAAATTGAAATGGTTGGCACTCAACAAGATCGGCAAATACCAAAAAACCCTAAGCGGGGTCCATCACTGACCCTGAACGAACTGGGTAACATATTACCCTCCTGTAAACGATTCACCATTAGAGGACTCAAAAAACGAACAAAAGGTAGGATACAAACCGTATGCAAAGTCCGAAAGGGTCACGGAGCACAGAAGTAAACGAAATGCTCGAAAATTGCGGGACAAGAAGGCTAGCTTCAAATAGTAGCGCACACTTCAACAGCTAATTTAAGCAATCAAATGACAAACCATCATCGATTGGTGGGCGAATATCGGTCAGAGCAAGAAACCAGATGCTGTAAATTATAAGCGAACAAAAGACGAAGCGTGGGAATTCACTTAACGCGCACACAAACGGAAGCGCATACAAACAGAACGCAGTCAGCAAAACACGAACAACATCCAACTGCCATGCGTTGTAATAGAACAACTAATGTCTATTGTAGAATTCGGATTGACTGCCTTTTGCCGAATTTAGCAAACAACGCCAGGTAATACTTGTCTATGACTGGTCAGCAGACAGACGGAAGGATACGGCAGATCAAATGTGTTGCCAATGGACGAGAAACATCTACATGAATGGCTTATTATGAGAAGAGTTCTGAGAAAAATAACAAGTGACGAGGTCACATTGAAATATGTTGATGAAGTCTTGTCCATCACGATGTGCGGGTACGAAATTTTCAAACGTTTACCGATTAGGCTACCTCAAGGCTCGAGTAGAACACATGCATATGGGAAAAAGAAATACCATCCACACGGATTTAAATAAGGCATCCTAAAGGAAATGAATGAAATACGGAGAAGAAACACGGGTTAAAACTGCTACGGTGCAGTGTTATTTGATTCAGAAATGACTACGTCTTCGATCCTGAATCCTGTTCTGTGCTTGGTCGCACGGTGCGTCCACGACACAATTCTTCACCTAATGGGAACATCGATAAAATCGACCATGTTCACTCCACGGAAGTGTTCGCTCTCACGGGGCTTCAGTGGTAAAATCCAAATTGGGACCAAGACTGTGATCCTTTTCAGAGTATGATGGCTGTTCGGGACGATGCTCCGCAAAAGAGAGGAATAATCTATGCCGTTCCCACTACCGTATTTTCTTGTTTTGCGGTGACCAAGCGGTAACCATCATAGAGTTTCAACATGTATTAGCCAGTTTCAATTCTTCCGCCGTCGGTTAACTTCCTCACTTGGCAACGCTTCTTCCCGGAAATGACGTACAACATCGTCTTATTAATGAAAGAATTCAGCGATACACAAAAAATGCTGATTATGCGTTATCCGCGTCAAACCGGACCATGCGATTTTTCAGTGTCCCATGATCGATGTTGCATTTGGCCATCAATCACACTTCCAGAGGTTGTTTATTTCACACACGGGTATGGATGTATTGCAAGAGGGACAACCACACATACATAAGGACCAATTACACTATCTTGGGGGGAGGGGGTAATCCTTAACCGTAAACCTGGGATCAGGATTGGTGGAGGACCAAACGAAGCAGCTGTACGCAAAATGTGGCAACCAGCCACATCGGTTCTCCATTAACTTGACTGGTATTAACAGGATTCGGAAAGCATCACTTTGGGGCGGATCATCACAAGCACTTGAATTTGGTTTTTAATAACAAACCACAAGAAAACTAACGTTTCACGTGAGATTGTCGCAGTTTTTTATTTACCAGACCAATTTTGTCGGAAATGGTGGAAATAAACATGCGGATGAAAAATGAACAGACAGAAATGGGAGCACAACCTACGTGAACGAGCAGAAATTTCGGGTAAAAATTTGTCACTGATCGTGTCAACTGACCCAGTGATTTCAAACACAAACGAATCTCTACTTTCAGGACACACCAGAGGATTACCTTGATTTCACATCCACCAGTTGCCATCATCATTACTGTCACCGACGACATAGGAGACCTCCACATGTCGTACACCAAAACACGCAAAATACAAAGAAACCCAGTTTTCGATTTAACTATTTAACTATCATGAAATAATTCACCATGTGATATGATCGCCCAACTCACCATAAAGAAACCATGGAAGCACTTTACAGCTGTTTCGTCCTTGTTAGGAATCATGAACAGTGCATATCCACCGCGCCCCAACTGGGACGCGAACCCGAACAAGGACGAACGATTCTGAGTCGAACGCCTTAGCCATTACCCTACCGGGCAGGCTCTGAACGGATTGTTGAAATTCGCCACATGATGTTGCACCTATCCGTCACTGATTTGCACGGCTACTGTCCGTCAGCTCACAGCGATGGAACCCTACTGATAGATGACTTCTCTGCAGGTAGCCTAAGTACAACGGAGGCTTTGGATATGACCTACAGAGCTTGATTACTTGATACATTTTAGTAGTAGGGGATTGAATGTTTACAAGAAATAATTAAACTATGTTATTCTTATTGCCTAAGTGTAAGAGAATAACTGCAAAAGTCAATTCAAATATAACCAAAATAATAAGAATGCAGAACCTAATTGGTCAAAGATTCGACCGAATTGAGGGCAACGTGGGTCACTGGCGTGAAAAACTGCGACAAGTAAAGATAGCAGCAACTGAAAACATGCGATGACGGGTATCAAAAACGAGCATTCTGCCCTCGTTCATAACGTTCGCTCAGCCCAACTGACAAACAATTATCAACCAATCACAGTTCTCATTCTTCTGTCCACTCTTCGACCAACAGCTTACATGCACACTCCTCATGATACAGATTCCATTCTCATGAGACAGACATATCAATTCGGAGTGTACAAGTATGTGGATGTTTGGACAACAGAGCACCCGGTACGCATACCTGACGACCGACAATAACCGCCAAACCGGTCGTGTGCTCCCGGCCAAATTTTGTTCACTCATCCAGATACTAATTCCTGCTGCTTCTATACATACATATGTATATTCTCGAGCATTCTACCCTCGTTCATAACGTTCGCTCAGCCCAACTGACAAACAATTATCAACGAATCACAGTTCTGGTTCTTCTGTCCACTCTTCGACCAACAGCTTACATGCACACTCCTCATGATACAGATTCCATTCTCATGAGACAGACATATCAATTCGGAGTGTACAAGTATGTGGATGTTTGGACAACAGAGCACCCGGTACGCATACCTGACGACCGACAATAACCGCCAAACCGGTCGTGTGCTCCCGGCCAAATTTTGTTCACTCATCCAGATACTAATTCCTGCTGCTTCTATACATACATATGTATATTCTCGAGCATTCTACCCTCGTTCATAACGTTCGCTCAGCCCAACTGACAAACAATTATCAACGAATCACAGTTGTGATTCTTCTGTGGACTCTTCCACGAACAGCTTCCATGCACACTCCTGTTGCTACAGATTCGATTCTGGTGAGAAATATCAATCAATTCGGAGTGTACAAGTAAGTATGTCGATGTTTGGACAAGAGAGCATCGGGTACGCATACCTGACGAGCGACAATAACCGCCAAACCGGTCGTGTCGTGTGCTCCCGGACAAATTTTGTTTACGCATCCAGATACTACTTCCTGCTGCTTCTATATATACATACGTATATTCTCGGGCATTCTGCCCTCGTTCCTAACGTTCGCTCAGCCCAACTGACAAACAATTATCAACGAATCACAGTTGTGATTCTTCTGTGGACTCTTCCACGANTCCTCATGATACAGATTCCATTCTCATGAGACAGACATATCAATTCGGAGTGTACAAGTATGTGGATGTTTGGACAACAGAGCACCCGGTACGCATACCTGACGACCGACAATAACCGCCAAACCGGTCGTGTGCTCCCGGCCAAATTTTGTTCACTCATCCAGATACTAATTCCTGCTGCTTCTATACATACATATGTATATTCTCGAGCATTCTACCCTCGTTCATAACGTTCGCTCAGCCCAAGTGACAAACAATTATCAACGAATCACAGTTCTGGTTCTTCTGTCCACTCTTCGACCAACAGCTTACATGCACACTCCTCATGATACAGATTCCATTCTCATGAGACAGACATATCAATTCGGAGTGTACAAGTATGTGGATGTTTGGACAACAGAGCACCCGGTACGCATACCTGACGACCGACAATAACCGCCAAACCGGTCGTGTGCTCCCGGCCAAATTTTGTTCACTCATCCAGATACTAATTCCTGCTGCTTCTATACATACATATGTATATTCTCGAGCATTCTACCCTCGTTCATAACGTTCGCTCAGCCCAAGTGACAAACAATTATCAACGAATCACAGTTGTGATTCTTCTGTGGACTCTTCCACGAACAGCTTCCATGCACACTCCTGTTGCTACAGATTCGATTCTGGTGAGAAATATCAATCAATTCGGAGTGTACAAGTAAGTATGTCGATGTTTGGACAAGAGAGCATCGGGTACGCATACCTGACGAGCGACAATAACCGCCAAACCGGTCGTGTCGTGTGCTCCCGGACAAATTTTGTTTACGCATCCAGATACTACTTCCTGCTGCTTCTATATATACATACGTATATTCTCGGGCATTCTGCCCTCGTTCCTAACGTTCGCTCAGCCCAACTGACAAACAATTATCAACGAATCACAGTTGTGATTCTTCTGTGGACTCTTCCACGAACAGCTTCCATGCACACTCCTGTTGCTACAGATTCGATTCTGGTGAGAAATATCAATCAATTCGGAGTGTACAAGTAAGTATGTCGATGTTTGGACAAGAGAGCATCGGGTACGCATACCTGACGAGCGACAATAACCGCCAAACCGGTCGTGTCGTGTGCTCCCGGACAAATTTTGTTTACGCATCCAGATACTACTTCCTGCTGCTTCTCTATTTATAGACGAACTCCATGCCATCATTATTTGCATCAATTTTCCTGGATTAGGAATACTACCCCGTTAGGTGGAATTTTGACGTCTTTTGTGGCTTTAAAATTTCGTATTGATGTCGCATCTTTTTCAAATGCCTCTGTTCATCACTGATTCGTGAACAGGATTTTATGAAATCGCTGGTCTGCAACGTATCAATGGTGACTGTACTCTTAATTAACCGATACATTTTTTTGCATTTCTAGTCAGTAAATAACAACAGATTAGCAATAAAAGGAGTAAAACTAAAGAATGGCAAATTTGTGATACTTTGATTTCATAGATGAACGTAGTCGTTCATGGTTCATCAAAAACACCATCCCAAGCTGTGATGAAACAATGACTGCATTCATATACGTCACGTCGAATAAAAAAGCTGAATCACAGCTCTGTAACCAGATATAAGATTCACGGCTCAGTTAACCGAATGCCTACAGTAGCTCATAAGAGTCAGTCAGCCCTGGGCTTCAGATTTTGTTTGAGTAGTTTAGCAACATCCACCCAGGAACAAAATTAAGTATTGTTTCTTATCTTAACTCAAAGTAAATAGCAGCAAGCTTGAAAATATCACCTAAAAGAAGCAACAAATTTACGGCATCGGAAAACTAGAGAGATGAGAGAAGGATGCAACGTAAGGATCATTTTTAACCTGTCATAGAGTACGTTCTAAAGAATGCTTTAGGCGGTCTCTTATGCGGTTGAGTGCGACAACTCCCCGGGAACGGACGACTTGGCGACTGACCTATATGGGTACGGCATGCGCTTTGCACCTTCAAAATTCAAGGATCCACTTCAAGACGTGCAGGAGTCTGTCCCTGCACTCACCGTCTGCGGCGGACGAGATACGTCACCGTGTGTTGGGTGCAGACAGTCGTCCTCTGACCGAGACAATTACTCTACACCGCCTTTTGGGGCTTGGACACATACTGCTTACGTGTGCCTGTGGTCTACCTTTTCGTGCTCTTTTTGCACGGGTTGGGCAAATCTGGACGAAGTAACGTGGCGGTCAGGCTATGAGTTGACGCGGAGATATGAAGAACTTAGCTTCCGCTTTGGCCTCGGTTGGTGCTTCCCGCCTTCGTGGTTTGGGTCGAGGCGATGAGGAGTGTTGTTGGTTGGAGGGGCTGAGTGATATGGATGAGAACTGAAGTCAGTGGTGCGTAAGTTGTGTGACCCGTCTGTAGAATTCGACCCTCTTCTTTAAACTCCGGAAACAATACAAGGTCACGAAATGCATGTTGTGAAAACAATAAAAACAGTTGATTTGAAATGGTTTACTATTTTGCTTTGCTTGTTTTCCCCTCTTCCGTGAAGATCAATTCACATGTTGTTGCGTTGGGGCCATGGTCATTTTTAAGCTGATGTATTATATATATGCTTGTTGCTTTACCTGTTCTATTGGGACCTTATGCGGTTCTATGCCACCACGTTTCAAGATCTCGGTAGTCTGTCCCCTCCTTTCCTCCGCCAGGTGGGGTCTGGCGGCTACGGGGAGTGTCTCTTTCATTATACTCATGATCTAAGGAAGTGTCGAAAACAGCTCCATCGCAGACAATGCTCCTCAGTTATATTTATTGCAAGACAATGCATGCTAGTCGAAGGTCCGAATTCCCAGTAAGCAGTAGAAGTAAATACGAGTAATAAGTCATTCCAGTAAAAGAATGTTTAGGATCAAACCACTTTGCCAGAATTGGACACATGGTACACGTATTTAGTTGTCAAACACTGCATAATATGTCAACTTCTACGGTGGTAACAGCCAGTTATCATGTCTTAACTATGCTTCACCTAGTAAGATTTCGTTTGTTCCTCAGACTTTCAGATCTCAGTAATGTAAGTACTAGCCCAACTGGAAGACACAACGAGATTCTGTGGCCGTAAGCACATCAGTTACCCGGAAAAAACCATCCAGTCACAGAAAAACAAACTTACTTTTGGTATCCAGATCTCGTTGACACTGAATTGATAGCCTTATATATTTGTAAGCGTGCGTGTGCATCAAATGAAGGCGATTTTTCATGTTACAATTCGTGCGGCTCATTTGTTTGCTAGCACTGCTCTACGGTGTCCCAGTCTTATTTGGTATTTCACACAACAGCGAGCATGAAGCCATGGTGAACATAAACAGCAAGCTTTTTTATAACAGGCTCAAAGCATGAGTGCAGTGGAAGGGGCAAGCAGCCATAGTCGTTGGACCCACTACACAGGACGGAGAATTAGCAACCACGACCTGGAGTGGCATGGAACGACGTAGGACCTCACTAGGTCAGGTGTGGAGCAACAGCAGTATATCTGAAAATGACAGAAGCATTATCTGAGGATCGATGCAGAATTGCTTTAGATGCACGCTGACAAAGTTGAAAGACGGAGATTTATATTGTCAGCTGCTTCTGGTTACCATTTGATGCTGCTATGCCCGAATAACAGGTAAGTTTTGGGTCATATACACGGAATCAGCTGATGATTGTCAAGACGATTCTTGAGGCAACACGTAAAAAAGAAGAGGATCTGCTTTGATCTCGTCTCCCCATATCGTTAATCGATTCAGCGTCCAGTTCGATATCTCAAGTACTAACTAAATTTGGAGAAAATGGCCAAGTTAAGCCAGCATAACGTTGGACTTATTAGCCGAGAACGTAACGCCTACGGTACTTCCCAATGATCGACGTCCACTGATCGGTTAGTCAGCCGATTAGTTTGGCCGACTATTACCAACACTTCCCATAGGCTTTTTTCTTTCACCTAATCCGCTGACTTAATCAGTCCCGTGTCATCGCAATCCTATTAACATTTGTTCAGTGTAATGGATGAGGCAGTTTGATAACCATTGCCTCAACAGTTGCCGTATGTCGGCGGTAAAGCAAACGGTTTCAGTAGATGGAACTTCTGTGAAATAGCCAATTTCGTGTTGGAACAGCCTCCCCCATCTCTGTCCCTATTGTACACAACAGCCACGTTTACACAGTGTTTTTCCTCATATATGGAATACACTGAGATGCAGGTCATCCCGAACATAAACTGCATAATGTTATGCTACCGGATTGAATTTTGAAACATCCAGTAATGCTCATCCCGAATAACTTCTTTGATTATACTGGCCTTTTTATCGTTCTACCATAACCTGAACCGTTTGCATCTACTCAACCTGAAAATAATGCGTCCCGCCACAGTTAGTTAAGCGACCATAAATTTTCAAGCTACCCAGCTTGCTTATTCGGACATTAGGTGTCATTAGCAAAAGTCAGATTGCATTAGGCGACCTTATTCCGAGTCGTTGACTGAAGGGTTTAACCAATAAGGCAGCAGGACGATTTGAAGATCACGTAATCCACTGGGGTCTGATGATTGCTTGCCCAGTTCCCACGCCCTTCGGATGGAGTTAGACATCCTGAGTGCCCAGTACACGACTCCGTTACGGATGCCGGTGAGTATACAGCCGCATGTTTCTTCTGCGACCTGTGGTTGATTTGGAATCGAAGCTTACCCAATCCTTATAAAATGATCACCAAAGATCAGTCAAACCCGATGGAGGGTCTTGTTCATTCGTCTTTGTCATCGCTCTTTTGTGAAACCATCTCTGTCATAGAAATGCCGTTTGCAAGATTTCCATGATGGAGACTATCTGAGGCGCGCGGACATTTCGGAGCATTTTTAAGAGAATTCATGGCTAATAGCTGGCTTGGAAGCTGGAACATCGAAATATAAAGAAGCTGAGGTATCTAGACGAATAAAACGAAGCAAACCTCTCAAGTCGCCAACTCATCCGGGATTACAGTGATAGCTGAAAAATAAGCCGGCGATGCACACGTTTATTGCACACCAGAACAGGTCATGTTCCGGAGCCATACTTGGCAATGTAACTGGCGTTATTTTCTAATCCATTTGCACACCATACTGATATATTCTGACTGGCTAAGTGTTCCCAGTCCGTTTTGATCCTCTGCAAAATACACAATGTTCGTTTTTTTGATCATACTTCTGTTTGTGTCGACCTGGTTGTCCCCAGATACAGATTGAACATGAAGTCTGCGCCGCATCAATGTTCCAAACAAATTTCGTTTGCTTATTTATGATGAATTCTTTTTCCGGCTTCAGAAGCTTTTAAAATATTCAGTATCGTTCAGCTGGGTAACTGTTGCTAATTGGTTCGATCTGTTTCAGTAACTGTCTGATCTATAGAATGATCCTCAAGAACAAAACATACAGCGGATTTCTAAACCGAACTTCCAGCACGGTGATTATCGGAATGTTGTCAAAGTAAATGTTGAGCCAATGATGATACCTCCCTCTCTGAGAGCATCGTCTTTTACACTACTCTCACAGTTTGCTACTAGCCCTCACTCAGGACACTCAAAATTTCAGTTTTTAGGAAACCTTTGAAATAAGCTGAAAGTCACTAACCGTGTACAGCAGAATGGGCCGTTCGCCCACGTCTATTCGATAAAAATTCTGGCCCGAACCGCGGCATCATCATGAATATATTCCATGGAACGACAAGAAAGCAAGGACAACTTTAGAATTTCATCATGTTCCAAATTAAGAAATATTAAAGCAGCCCGAATGCATATCTTGTGTACGTGAACGAGAGATATATTACCGTAGGCAAAGAGCAGGAAGAAAGTATGCTAAAAAAGGGTAAATGCAGGACTTTACTGAGAAATGCGGTGGGTAGTTTCACACGTTAGTTTGGATGGCTTTTGTCTCCGTGGGACAGGAAGTATAACTTTCAAGGCGATTTCTTCAGATGCATTTTGAACACCGGAAATAGACCTTCAGATTCTCGCAACTAAAAACTCGATTCGGGTCGTATGTTTCTGGATCGTATATTTCAGTGCGATTTGGAGAACTACTAGCCTCTCACGAAATCGCTCATTGGTCTGGCCAAGTGAAACCCCGAGATTATTGTGTTTGAGACCCCACCAAATTGTAAATTACTCGGGTTTTCCAGATCCAACCTGGCCTGCCTGGGTCTGCACTTAGTGACGCAACCTTGACTCAGCCAACGATTTCATTATCGATGCATGATGCAACAACCTTATAAATTCAGCATCTGCGCATGCTTAGGTTGGTTGAGTGATTAAGAATTGCTGTTTGGCTCCAGTTTCAGGCCGCTTCCTTTCTCTTGGATCGTAAAACAAACCCCTGGTTTTCATAACTCGGGAGAGCATAGACAAATAGAAACAATTCCAGCACAAAAATGTCACATTTAACCATATCACTTATTGTCGCCCACCATCTCGTGTACCCAGCAGCCAAAGCCGGAGCATTTTTGTGCCGGGTTGGCGGTTGAAGAAACTGAATGGAGCTATACACAAATCGACAAACTTGACAATATGCTAGTTGGGGTTTTTATGCTTATTCGGTACATCAGAAAATAACCATGTCAGATCACTGTCCAACCATTCTTTATATCTCGGGATTCGGTGTGCGGACTCTCACAACCTATATCTACCCAGATTTATTGTCTTCTCGATTTACTTGGAGATTTCAATAAAACAAGCCAACTATATTGTGGCAATAACCAAGTAGTGATTAAGTACCGACAGGCTCTGCATACTTTCTGTTCAAAACTGCCGTGTCTCGAAACTGTGGAGCAGAATCCACCTTACAAATGCAGCTTAAAATCCAACTCTGCCTGATAAGTAGATATCTTATCTGCGCCAAAAGTATTTCAACCTGGGAAACGTCAATCAGGTCATCTGTGTACGCGGAGGCATTTCTACCGACGTGCGGCCATTAGGTGAGATGCAACTGACTAAGGAACATGAATAAACCACTTTGTCCAGTTCCTACCTTCAAGAAAAAATTCGGCTTCAAGCCAATCCAGAAGAGTAAGGAAAATTTGCACTTCAGAGGCAAATAAAGAGCATTAAATTTTGTGACACTGTCATTCAGATGACCGGGAAATACGTATAGCTTACCCAAGTCCTCGCTTGGATGTACAATGTCCTCCGCATATTCCAACTCAGACTGTTTCCTGTCTGAGTAACTTTTGCTATCACTATTCTCAAATGACGATAGGGCTAATTCCATAATTGAATCAGTTATAAAATTGGAAGAACAAGTAAAAGAGGAAAATTTGAAGAGTGACACTTTTAATGGAGAATTCAAGTGGAAGACTGCTATAGGCGCGGCTTTTTTCTGGCTGTCTGCTTGCAAGGATAAGAAGGTCGAAGTGGACCCCACTGTGTATTCTTTATAGAGAGAGAACGACAGAACCGCACAGTCGAATCCCGCTTATAGCTGAGGGAAAACAAAGATTCTGAGCCTACATGAAGAGTGCCCACGATCTAACGACAGCCCAGGTGGCAGGCAGATAGTAGGGCCCTTTCAGAATGAGCAATCAAAAATAACAGATAAAGATAAGAACTAGGACCATGTTGCAGTTCGACTGGTAAGTACAAAACTTTTCTGAGACGTTCGGTTGAAAGACGAAATTTTCGATGTTCAGTAGGAAGCCATCGGGGTCTGGATGGAAATGTTTAAGATTGGAATGGTCCAGCTAACGTTGTTCTAATTTCCCCTCATAATGTCTTTGGGATGTCTTCAATTCAAATGATATCAGCAGACCTCCAAAAAATGGAGTTAACTGACAACTCCGGTTCCAAGAAAACAGAAAATGTAGAATCTATGGTCCGTTTCCACTTATGACTTATTAAAAAATGTTGCTTTCCTTCTGACTATAGGCCTAGGGCACATCAAAGAAGACTTTGGCAAATCAGATAACTCGAAGCCAATCTGTGAGTGTTTATACCCACTGCATAGATCCGCAGATAGGTTATGTGTCAGCAAAAGTATGGCAGCAAGGAACTGGAAGCAAAAGTGTTTTCATAAAAAGTAAGGTGAGGTGATAAACATCCTGAGTGCTTTCACACGCATGAAAGCTCTATCGTGCAATGTCATTGAAACGTAGGTCAAGCAGCAATATATTTTATATGGTTAGGCATTGTCTATGACGGCGTAACCGTCGGACAAACTACAACTACCCAAGCGACGTTTGGCAGTTCAGTGTAAAAGTGATTTATCTGCCGCCAACAGGTTAAAGTATGCATGTACTTAGTCGACGGACACTTTGGTCGATAGAGCCTGTTATCGTTTAAAGGTATGATCATATCCCAGTGTAAGATTTACTTATAGCTTAAGTTAGTTGTCTGTCTACGAAGTGGGGAAAAGGTAATATGCTATTGTTTGAGACCTAGATTAAAAGAGCTGACCGTACTTTCGAATTGGTCTGATTCTCGCTGCTCTATTGTAATTAGTGAATTTCAGAATTTTTCAAGCAACCTGGTTGACGTTTGCCTCTGGAAACTGCCCAAAAAGGTTTAGCAATATATTGCAAATATCCTCGATAGAATGTCTGAAGCGTCAGAACAGCCGAGACTTTTACTGAAATTCATTGTGTATTTAATTTTTCTGAAAAACTTTGGTCTCGCCCTTTTCCGCTCTTTTAGTTTCATTTGGTATTTGAAATGGTATCTTATACTTGACCATAGGATTTCTGTGGACGGGAGGTGGCTAAAGTTATTAACTATGGTGTTTGTGAAGGGTGGGCCCATGTGAAATGCTAAAAAACGAGCACTAAACGCCCTAAGCACAAAACGAATGACTTGAGTGGTTCTGTCCAGAAGGCAAAGAATCTAGAAAGAAGACGTTTTCAAAGGTAGTTAAAAACGCCGAAGACAGGTCAAGGAGCCTGAAAACATCCTAGGAAATCGCAGTAGCAGTGAGGATTAAGGTGCAGCTTAGCATGCCATACGCGGGAGTCCCCAAGGCACCAGGAATTAATGTCGAAAGGAGGACGTCAGTGGCCCCAACGAATATCGTAAAAAATGGGATGGTGGTATCAACACTAACGTTCTCGGATCAAGTCGGAAAGAAAAACAATTAAGCCAAAAAGAAAAGATGAAATATACTGCAAACAAAAGCGGAAAGTAGGCTGAGGACAATGAGAGAAACTGATATGGGAAATCTTCAGCAACGTTGGAGGGGCTTGTTAAAGAAGTTCTAAATCTGAGAGAAAGCCAATTACGAATCGCCGCCAAGCGATGCAGCCCACTAATATTCAATATCGAGCAAGCAAATATGAGAAAATCCAGGACCAGAAGGGAAATGGATTACTGGAGAGAAAGAAATGTCCTGCATTTTCCATCACCATCATCATCATCATCATCGTTCAGCGTTAAACAGCAAGGCAAGCCTCACTGACCGCTGCACGATGATGATGATGATGATGGTGATGGAAAATGCAGGACATTTCTTTCTCTCCAGTAATCCATTTCCCTTCTGGTCCTGGATTTTCTCATATTTGCTTGCTCGATATTGAATATTAGTGGGCTGCATCGCTTGGCGGCGATTCGTAATTGGCTTTCTCTCAGATTTAGAACTTCTTTAACAAGCCCCTCCAACGTTGCTGAAGATTTCCCATATCAGTTTCTCTCATTGTCCTCAGCCTACTTTCCGCTTTTGTTTGCAGTATATTTCATCTTTTCTTTTTGGCTTAATTGTTTTTCTTTCCGACTTGATCCGAGAACGTTAGTGTTGATACCACCATCCCATTTTTTACGATATTCGTTGGGGCCACTGACGTCCTCCTTTCGACATTAATTCCTGGTGCCTTGGGGACTCCCGCGTATGGCATGCTAAGCTGCACCTTAATCCTCACTGCTACTGCGATTTCCTAGGATGTTTTCAGGCTCCTTGACCTGTCTTCGGCGTTTTTAACTACCTTTGAAAACGTCTTCTTTCTAGATTCTTTGCCTTCTGGACAGAACCACTCAAGTCATTCGTTTTGTGCTTAGGGCGTTTAGTGCTCGTTTTTTAGCATTTCACATGGGCCCACCCTTCACAAACACCATAGTTAATAACTTTAGCCACCTCCCGTCCACAGAAATCCTATGGTCAAGTATAAGATACCATTTCAAATACCAAATGAAACTAAAAGAGCGGAAAAGGGCGAGACCAAAGTTTTTCAGAAAAATTAAATACACAATGAATTTCAGTAAAAGTCTCGGCTGTTCTGACGCTTCAGACATTCTATCGAGGATATTTGCAATATATTGCTAAACCTTTTTGGGCAGTTTCCAGAGGCAAACGTCAACCAGGTTGCTTGAAAAATTCTGAAATTCACTAATTACAATAGAGCAGCGAGAATCAGACCAATTCGAAAGTACGGTCANTCCTCTCCATCCAGTATCAAGTTCGGCGCTGCTGTCGTCCAGTCCTGTAACAGTACTTTGCACTTTGAAGGTGCAAAGCACATGCCGAACCGAGCAACCGATCTCGACAGTCTATCTAGTGCCCGTTGTGCATGGTCCGCAGACTCGAACAGGCACACGACGTCGTCTGCGTAATCTAGGTCGCATAGCTTTCCTCCATTTCCCAGTTCCACTCCTACATCCCGGAGACCTCCTAAAGCATCTTCCATCACCTCGTTCATGACGAAGTTCAACAAGAATGGAGAGATGGGACACCCTTGTCGAACGCCACTAGTTGTTTCGAATGAACGTGAAGGTTCACCGTATACCCTAATGCGACCATAGGTATGCGAGTACAATGCTCGCAACAGGTTCACAAACTTTGTTGGCATACCCTTCCGGTGGAGAGCACTGAGTAGTGCTGGTCGATCCACGGAGTCGAAAGCACCTTTCAAGTCGAAGAAGACTACGATCGTAGGGCGCCGGTGCGTGTGGCCCGTTTCGAGTATCTGTCGAAGAGTGAATATTTGGTTGATGCCACCTCGACCTAGCCGAAATCCGGCCTGTTGTTCGCGGATATTACTCCCGCGAATCGATGTCAAACGGCGCAGCATTATCGAAGCTAACACCTTAGTGACTATCAGGATTAAACTGATCCCACGACGATTGCTGCAGTCACTCCGTGTACCCTTCTTGAAGATGGGCACAATCAGTGACTCACCCCACGATAGCGGGATACGCTCCTCGTTCCAAATATCATGAAGCAAGGAGGTAAGTGATTTCATCAGCATTTCTTCACCCAATTTGAAAAGAACTGGGGGAAGTTCATCGGGACGGGCAGCTTTTCCCTGGTTCAGAAGCCGAATATTCGACTCCAATTCCACTCCCGTTGGGGGATCAAGTGACACCTCCCAAAGATTCACAGCTCCAGGCGTCGGACTAGATACGATAGCGTATGGCCAGTTAAACTGATCCTTGAAATGTTCTGCCCAACGGTCCAGTCTTTCCTGTCTACCATGGAGGAGCTCTCCATTCTTATCGCACACGACTTCACTAATCGAAGTTCGCCGCCCACCGCTGTCGCGTATAAGCTTAAACAGTCTTTGACTGTTACCTGAAGCGGACGCCACTTCCATCTCTTCAGCTACCTTAACCCACAAGCTTTCGCGGTCATTCCTAAGGCTTATGGTCAACTAACGCTGCAAATGTCGACGCATCTTATTCATTTCCTTGCAGTCAGGCAGTTCGCGTTTTTGCTCCATTAGAATTAGCGACGCTTGCGAGATCCAGTGTTTTTGATGAATGCTAGGTCTGGGACCGCAGGCGAAATTCGCTGCCAAATGCATCGCCTGCTTAACTTGATCCCACTGATCGTCTGCATTGCTATTGGCTGCGGTTCTTAGTTCCTCGGACAGTTTCTGTTCGTAGCTGTTGCGAACAGCCGAATCAGACAAACGTTCGACAGCCAATCGGATTTGTGGCCTGCGTCGATGGCCATTCAGCTGCAGTAAAAATCGCATTAAAACTAACGCATGGTCCGACTCGACGTACGTGGTCCAGTATGATCTACAGTTCTGGACAGAACTGCGCCAACGGTAGCTAACTGCGATATGGTCAATCTGACTCAGTGTACCTGTCGTGTTAGAAAGCCATGTCGCTGTGCGACGCGAACTTTGTTGGAAATGCGTACTAGTTAGGAATAAATGATTGTCCGCACAGAATTGGAGAAGTCTTTCTCCGTTGTCTGTTCGCTGAGCAGGCAATGCGCATCGCCCACCTAAACAGGACTCCGATGCACTCAGTTTTCCAACTTGTGCATTAAAGTCACCTGCCACCACTACAATGTCAGAGCGTTTGCTCTTCCGAACAAGAGTGACGAGGTTATCGTAAAACTCGTCATTCTCCATGTCAGTGCTGCAGTCTGTGGAAGCGTATGCCGAAAAGACAAATAAAATGCGCTTGACACAACTATCCTTCCGGACGCCGACTGATCCCTGCAGTCTCACGGCGCACAAGTGACTGTTGACTGGGATTCAATCTAAAAGGACTTTCATCCTTCTCACTTAAGACTATTTCCACACTGCGTTGACCCATAGCCTGAGCTGCTTCGTCTTCAGAAGTGTACAGGAAATATCTTGACGTGACATCTGGCGCAGTTAGTTGAATTACATTACTCGAATCCTGAATTCGTGTTTCACGCACGCATCAGACATCAATCGAAAGTGAGTCTACTGTCAGAGCCAAACACGCCTGTTGGCCAGCCCGCATTAAATTGCGCACGTTGAAGAAACCCAGATACAGAGGCTGACGAGGCTTGAGAAAATGTGAGCTAACAGACTGAAAACCACGTACTAAACTACTTGACAATAAACCGTTGCGAATATCGGGCGAGTTATCAATGGAGATACTATGGGTAGGCAGAAGGGGCAAACATATTTGGTTGGAGACAAAAGAGACAGGTTGAATAAAAGAGAGGCATTTTCCATATCTGAATCCCAGTGCAGGATCAAAACGGAGACACATATTCGACGTATGGAAGCAGCCTAGGCAGAGATTGGGACCCGTAGCAGCAAGATCTTCACCGGTTGCCTTCCGTATTCCGTCACTAGAAATCAATTAGTGGCAAAAGCGCTGGCCATTCCCCATAGCACAGAGGAACATTATCACAGTCCCAAATGGACCTTCAGGAGGAAAACATTGAGACCTAGGTCCGTCAAAATAGATAAACGTCCTAAGCCAACAGAAGGAGCTTCCTTGTAATGTCGGCCGTTCCATGAAAATACACGGTCTCTCAAGACCAATACAGGCCCACCGTTTCTCAATAAACAGTGAATTGCTGTCATCGAAGATGCGCAGGAGATTGAGGCAGGTCCCAGAAAGTGGTCCGGCAGCACGGTCATCTGTCGATATCCTCCCTAGTCAGAACACTTTGAACGGTGAAGTAGATGCGCCGTTAAAAGGGGCACGAAACGACAACCGAAATAATAAAATCGTAAGATTGATGCTAAATGGCATCACTGTATCTGAATTGTTACAGCTGAAACATGGTCTCTATTCAGGTATTCCGCGAAACTCAAAATTCGTCGCAGAAAATCACCTTGGATATATTTGGGTTCAAAACTCGTCCAGATTAAAGGCATCCGCACAGATCACCGAATCGATATTTGCTGCTACCAGAAGGACATGAAGCTCAGGGTGTGACAAACGAGCGGAGCTAGCTGTATGCACTGGTTATTATCAAGCGTGGGTGTAACGGAAACTGGTTATTCAGAGATGCTTATAAACTTTGAGTAGTACCAGAGAAATTTGCAGTATGAACAGAACTCGTTCCTATTTAAATCAATGTCAATAAATATTTAGTTTCATCTGTACCAAAAGCAGGAAATCTGAATCGAAGGTATCAGCCTAAAACACTTGCTCTGGAATCGATTCCTGATTCCGTTAATTTACTGAAGTAACTTTGGGGCTATTTTTCCATAGCTAAATCCAAAATCAAAACAATTTGAGGCTACCGGCCAACCACTTGCCAAGTAGATGAACCCGTGTTTCAGATAACTAAAATAATTCTTATTGTAAACTTCCGGCACTTAAACTTGACTACCTGAGCCAGAAATAAATGCAAGGGCCAAGCAGCTCCATAATATACAGATTAAAAAGGCCTGTTTCTGAAGTACACGAACTGTTTTGACCAAAAAAGACGAATAATATTAAAACTGTTAAACAGCACCAGTAACTACACAACCAAAATCGATATGGCAACGCAATACCTGATCGTTGCATCCAATAGGACGTCCTGCAGTTGGCACGTTAAACACACCAGAAAATATTTTTTGAACTACCGCCCAACATTCATCGTTGCTATGCTATAGGAAGCACAAAGTTAACTAACACACAGCTTGGAAATTAGTTGAATCCAGATGCACTTACTATCCAGGTTAAAATCGGACTTGTTTGAATGGTTCACAAAGTAAAATCATGGCCTTGAGGTTTGCTCGTGCTCTCCGTTCCTGTGCCTTCGTCCCCGCACGGCTAGTCTGCTCGAATTGTCCTGTTATCAATCTCTCACCTTTTCTGCGGCCTTTTACAAACTACACTCAAAATGTATGTTCCGCAACACCTTTAGGTCTTCCCCAGTTCTCTGTCATCACACGTTCCGTGAAAACAGGGCTGTCTCCCGATGCTGTCACTCAGAAGGTGCTTGAAGTATGTTCTGGTTTCGAGAAAATTCCTGGGGATAAGGTAAGAATCACCCAGTTGCTTTACTGTTTCACAGCTTACTCTTGATTCCCACTTTATGAAAGATCTCGGCTTGGATAGTTTGGATCACATTGAGGTTATCATGGAAATCGAAAATGAATTCTGTGAGTCTTGTTGATATTGGTCGATGTGCTGCCTTGCTTTTCGAATTCCACTAGCCTTTCAGATAAAACTGAGCAGTAGTCACTGGGTCTAGTGATAACTTTCAGTTCAATCTAGCCCGTGTGCTGGCTTATGCCGTGCCTTTAATTGGTGCTATGCCCCCGTATTCCGCAGGAGTGGGTGTTACTGGAATTAAAGAATGAGGAGAGTCAACAGACACTCCTTCGCCTTGTTATGTTAAGCCAGATGTTTACGGGAAAACGAAGGGTCCAACGACTTCCTCTGCCCTGGAACAGGATTTTCAACTAACTGGTCCATGGATGGTAAACCTTTGGCCACTGGAAGCATCGCTTCCTCGACTTCGGCCTGGTTTTCCGTTGGAATGTCTCAAACAGATACTCAGGAAGCTCGGCCTTTAAAGTCATTGTCTCAGTAGGTCATTTATTTGAAGCTTTTCCTGGTGAAAGGTATATTCCCATGGATTTTTGCCAACTAGGCTTCGAGTTCTACCTGACGACCAGTGGTGTTTCGCAGCGATCGCCTGTTGGTACGCTGTGCCAACTCCTGGTACCTTATCTCCTCTACGATGATGTTCGTTCATTGCACTATCCAGTCCATTGTTCAAGCAGGACTAAGTTCGATTCGGTGAGCGTCATTATGGGACCTATTTATGGACGCGTCCTGAGGTGTCCATAACGATCGGTCGGGAATTTGTGACCGCTGGCTACAATGTTCCTTGAGTTATACGCCTACCAATAATTCTCTGATGCATCGGTCGTCGCGCAGGATAATCGGGACCGCGCTGCCCATTGCATCGAGCACAGGTGGGCTGGGCAGTGATAAGTATGCTACTGCTCAGAGTTTCCTCTATTTTATTCAACCTGTCTCTTTTGTCTCCAACCTAATCTGTTTGCCCCTTCTGCCTACCCATAGTATCTCCATTGATAAC
>LUCM01011238.1:69244-119920 GCA_008360955.1 Fasciolopsis buskii | reverse complement strand
GTTATCAATGGAGATACTATGGGTAGGCAGAAGGGGCAAACAGATTAGGTTGGAGACAAAAGAGACAGGTTGAATAAAATAGAGGAAACTCTGAGCAGTAGCATACTTATCACTGCCCAGCCCACCTGTGCCCGATGCAATGGGCAGCGCGGTCCCGATTATCCTGCGCGACGACCGACGCAGTATGAAATTATTTGTGGGCGTGTAGCTCATGGGGAATAATGGACCGGTACTGCTAGGGAGTCCAGTTGCTAGACAGGAGAACGATTAAGGTTCTCAACCAAAGCCTTTGGTTCTGACGAGAACCTGACCTCAAGGCAGCGGGGAATAGCTCAGTGGACGCCCATCTACTTGGATCAATTATTCTTCCACTCGTTTTTCCGACTGAGCTGCTAACTCAGATCAACCCCCAACTTGGAGGACCAGGAGACTACTTCGTCAGGCCTCTGTTCATTGACCTTCCAGGCATGGTTAGATCTTCGGCTTGAGATAAGCCATCTTGTATAGCTCGTTGGATCATGGAGGCACGCAAGCCGTCACACCACGTCAAGGTGTAGTCTCTTTGTGACAGCTGTATGCTTCGCATATTCGTCATGTGTTTTACTCTAGGCTGTGAAGTGAAAAGGCTAAGATGTTTCCAGCGACGCCTGGTCCAAAAGTTTCATGTGATGAGCACCCGAACCAGTTGTATTGCATTGGTTGCCGAAGGCTCCGCGGCGCTTTGTTGTCCATCCTAAGAACTTCGTGGGGATGAAGGACGGTGGGTTACCACATTACTCTTGCTACATGGTTGCGACCGGCTCTTGGTTACGAGCTCGCACTCCGGAGGCTTGAACAGGCTTATCTCTGTTTTATCGTCCCTGTAGACGTGCAACTACCGTCTAAAACTCATTCTCGTCTTTTATGGCTAAAGAGCACATGGTGAGGCGGTGGCTATTCGAGTATGTGTAGGCTTTCATTTTTGAGTGGGAATATCAGGCTCCAAGTTAGGTACTCGCCTTGGCATATATATATATATATATATTTATATATATATATATATATATATATATATATATATATATATATATACGAGTTTTACAGACAGGCCACGCAACATTTGCGCCACTGATTTCGGTTCTCAGCCTCTCCAACCAACAGTAATCCTCATGTGGACCTCAACCACGAAGGCAAGAAGCACCAGCCGAAGCCAAATCGGGAGCGAACTTCATGTATATGTTGTGCAAATTTGATTGGAGATAGTGAGTCATCGGAATCCTAAAAAAGGATGAAAACAATGAGCGAAAAAAGGAAGAATTATCCAATGTGCGTAGTTAACTACACGTGTTAGTTATATTCCCCAGCTCCACATCAGCCATCCATCGGCCTCCATGAGTCCTCTGTGGGCTTGGTGATACCCGGCTGCCCAAACCGAAATGGAGAGTTGTCTTAGAGGATCCTACTCAAAACCTTTGACCAAATGGCAAAGAAGCTGGATAATCTGAGCTTCACGTGACTCATCAGGGGCCGGTTACTGCTTGTTCAGTTCATACACCCTTTAGGTGAGGCTAGACATCCTGGATGCTTACTGCACCCCTTTAACGTGGACGCCAGGGAGCATACTGCCTTGTGCTTCGTACGCCGCCTGTGGTTGGTTTGGAATCAGGGTTTAACCACTTCCCCTAGACTGATTATCAATGACCAATCAACCCAATGGAGGGTGCCGGATGTTCGTGTTCATCCTGGTATTTTAGTAGGAATACCTCCGCCACGAGAAGGCGGTCCGTAGCACTTAATCAGCATAGGTGTTCGAGGCGAGTCACAGCTAGTAACGAAACGTAAACTCAATGCAAGCTTGCGTAGAGATCGCGAGATCTGGTGGTCTCAACGAGTTTTGGAGATGGAACGTGCTGATCTAACAGGAAATTCCCGCAAGCTATTTCACCTCATCCGTACTACCGGCAGGGAAGCATTGGGCTTGGGAAAAACAATCTGTGAAGATGACGATTCGCCTATTCACAACCTGCAACAACGTCTTGTATGCTGTGTGAAGCACTGTCAGTCACAATTTAGCTTGCCCTCGGTGTCAGCACCTCCCGCAGCTGTTCCTACAAGCGTCCGATGTTCTTTGACATTAAATCCACCAACCGGAGCCGAGATCTTCAGTAAAATCCGAGACTTAGAATGTCATGATGCACCGGGCCCTAGTGGGCTTTCCCCAGCTCTTTAAAGATGGAGGAATGGAACTGGTCAGATGACTTCACGTTTTGTTCTCGAAGGTCCGGTATCCCGGGGAGGTCTCCTTGTCGTGAGGTTAGTCGATTGTTGTCCGTCTTCAAAAACGGCTTGTGCAGTGATTGCGCTAAGCATAGGGGTATTAGCCTGATCCCAATAGCGCCAAAGCTGTTTTCGTCCGTTATTCTTCGCAGGTTGTACAACATGCGTGAAGGGCAAACTCGTGAGGAATAGACTAAGTTTCGCGCTTGTCATGAATGCGTCGATCAAGTCTCCACCTTGCGATAGGTGTTAGAGCATCGTATTAATTTCCAAAGACACAATCGTCGTGTTCTTAGACATTTGCCCATCCTTTGACTCCGCTGATAGGTCTGCATTGTTTTGTTTTTTTTTGAGGAATGGAGTACCGGAGAAGAGTGTTGGTTCTCTAACAGTCGGGTTAAAGCTCATGAACAGCTTTCGTCACCCTTCATCGTCTCCAGTGTAATAGGTCAAGGCTTCCCTATATCCCATTTCTTTTCTACTTCGTCATAGAGATTGCTCTATAGAACGAATTATTTCGTCTTTTCGACGGGGAAGTTGAACTTTTCCCAGGGAGCAGAGATCTTGACTTAGAGTATGCCGATAATATCGCCTTGCTGAGTGGCAATGCACAGGCAATTCCACGCGCATTAGACCGCTTGACAGTTGAGGTCTCTAATTACGATATACGCGTTGTACCCTCAAAAAACAATGTACTTCTTCAAGACTTGCAGGAGTCTGTGTATGCATTCGTCAAACGTTTGACAATGAGTCCTGGTTTGGATCGAAACGTCACGATAAACGTATTAACTCAGTGTACGCCTTCTCAACTCTAATATATATATATATATACATATATGTATATGTATGTACCTAATGAGCCCTAGTAGCTATTTGGCACTAGCCCTTTGCTGCACTGATCCCTTCAGTATGTATAAAAAGTCGCTGTACCTGTCGTTCGCTGCTGCAGCACAAATTAGCTTATTGCGCACTCATCAGTCCATTTGGGTCGAAAGTAAGCCTTTATATTTCATCTCCAGCTTATAATCTACCATTGCAGTTTCTCCGTAGGATTACCGCCTTACTGTTATACCGATTTCGCACGTTAGTCCTCATTAACCTGCCCAAATACTTCTCAAGTTCATGATGCAGCGTCCTTTAGACTGGAATAGGCCGTCTGGCTCAACTCTTTCGAAAGGCCAAAGGACTAGGTGTCCAAAAACAGCTTGTTGTCGCCCAGCTCTTCACCACCTGTGGTCAAGTGGGACTTTATGTGACCATGCTTCTTCAGGGTCAGAGTTGCCGATCCTTCCCTATAGTGGACAAGAAAAGGTGTCCCTCCCAGTGCACTCCTGCTCCATGCATGTCATAGAAAACCCAAAAACTCATCAACCGTGATCGCTTGTCATATGTAGCACAGACTCGTTTATACATATTGTCACGAGATTGCACCTTGACTTTGTGTGACGGCTTGTGTACCTCAATGGTCCTACGAGCTAAACAGGATGGTTTATCACCCACCGAATATTCAATTTTGTCCGTAAGGTCGGTGGGTAGACATTTGACGAAGGTACCTGGTTCTCTAGTTGTGGGGTTTGATTTGAGTTGGCACCTCAGTCGGTAAAATAAGTGAAAAAATAATTGATCTAAGTGATTGGGTCTCCACTCTGTCCCCCCCCCCACTGCCCTGGGAATAGTTTCTTGTTAGAGCAAAAAGCTTTAGTTGAGAACCCTAATCGTTCTCCTACTTGGCAGCTGAACCCCGTAGTAGTGCCCGTCCACCATTCTCCGTGAGTTACATATCTACAAAGAATTGCATGCTGCAACTCAAGTGTGGGTCAACATGGTGTACTGATAGTCTTTAGTATGAAAGCCCTTCTAGACTGAATTCTGGTTTTTCAGTTCTTATACACCATAGGACTGCAAGGACCTGTCGAGGTTAGGAAGGATAGCTGTATTAAGCACACCTTGATTCTTATCTCGGTATACGCTTCAACAGACTAGCACTGACATGCAAAAACGTTTTATGACACTTGTCACTAGTTCCTAGGAGCAAAGGTGCCCACATTGTAGTGGTAGCAGGTGATTTTAATACACAAGTTAAAGAACTTAGTGCATCAGAAGCTTGTTCGGGTGGCCGCTCAGCGTACAGATAACGGTTGGGCACAGAACATCTATCTGATTCGTTTATTCGCATCATTTATGAACAGACTATCAGACAAGTTAAAAACCTCAATGAGCGCCGGAATGAATTTAAGCAGACAGTGTATTTTGGACCGAGTTTCGTTTGTGGTGCTAGATCCAGCGTCCATCATGGATACTGGATCTCGCTCAAATCACCTAACCTAGTAGATCACAAACGCCAGTTTCCCAGCTGTGCGGAGGCAAACAAGGTGGTGCGACAACATCTGAGGTGTCCGGGAATGATGACCCTTGAGAAGAACAGTGAAGACTAGTGGGTTAACGGAACGAAACAAATGGGATTGCCATCTTCTTCATTTTACAGTCGAAAGCTGCTTAAACTTTTACGCGATGCTGGTGGGAGGGGAAATTCTGTTAGTTAGACCGTGCGCGCTAAATATAAAGGGCTCATCCATGACAGGCAGCAAAGACCCGACCGTTGAGATAAATACTTCAAAGAGCAATTTAGCTGGTGCCACGCATCATCAGCGTTCAACCAGCGACGACCCACTGACCACTGCTTTTCTCCAAGTATTGCACGTTTCCATTGAAATATACGAGGAGGATAGCGAGTAAACCTACGGCGGGCTAGTGGAAAAAAGAATGCCGTAGTAAACAACACGGAACGTAGCCTGATTACACGGACATTTTCAACCGTTCTGTTCCATGGAAGGTGACAACGCTATCTACACTGTCCAGGTTTCCTTCCATATCTTCCAATATCGGTTGAGCGGTGTATCGGTCCGCAACCATACGGCCACGTCATCTGTTGACCCCCATGTAGGCACGCTATGGTAGCCGAACGTCCGCCGTACGCAACACCTGATCCAACCAGTGAAATCTGCTAAGCTGAATATGCTGAGATAAGGTGTTCTCAGAGCCGGCATCTGATATTAAATCCCTAACCTCTACATTAGTCACCTAGTCACTCCATCCAATCCTAACAATACTACGTAGACATCGGTGATCGAAAACGTACAAGCGATGAATATCACTGACACACATACCCGACGTCTCCCAACCATACAACAGAACTGAGTGCACTGCAGAACAGTAAACACGACCTTTCAAATTTAGTGGAATATCACGCCGATGCCACAAATACTCCAGTCCAGCGTATGCTGCTTGAGCCTTGGATATATACGTGTCTATCTCTACTACCGAGCTGCCATCTTTCAACACACAGCTGCCAAAATAACTGAAACGGTCAAGTTCGGGACTACCGTCGTCCAATCCTGTAACAGCACTTTGCACTTTAAAAGTGCAAAACATGTTAAACCGAGCAACCGACCCCGAGAATCTACCTAGTGCGCGTTGTGCATGGTCCGCGGATTCGGACAGGCACATGACACCATCTGCGTAATTTAGATCACACAGCTTTCTTCCATTTCTCAGTTCAATCCCTACATCCGGAAGACCCCATAAACCATCTTCCACCACCTCATCCATGACGAAGTTGAACAGGAATAGAGATGGGACACCCTTATCAAATGCTGCTTGTCATTTCGATCACAGGCATGAAAGTGCAATGCTCGGAACAGGTTTACAAACTTCGCTGGCATACCCTTCCGGTGGAGAGCACTGAATAGTACTGTCCGGTCCACGGAGTCGAACGCACCTTTCAAGCCGAAAAAGAATACAATCGTAAGGCGCCGGTAGGTGTGGTCGCGTTTCAAGTATTTAGCGAATAGTGAATATCTGGTCGATGCAACCTCGATTTGGACGAAATCCGGCCTGTTGTTCGCGGATATTACTTTCGGTAATAGGGGTCAAACGGCGCATCGTTATCGAAGCTAAGTAGCTATCGGAATTAAGTTAATCCCACGATGATTGCTGCAGGCACTCCGTGCGTCCTTCTTGAAGACGCTGCTATTCCCCTCTTCAAAAGCCGAATATTCGACTGCACTTCCACTTCCGTTGGGCGGTCAAGTGTTACTTCCCAAGAATTTGCAGCTACAGACGTCTGTCTAAATACGTTAGCGTGTGACCAGTTAAACTGATCTTGAAGTGCTCACCCCATTGGTTCAGCCTTTGCCGTCTTGCATGGATAAACTCTAGATTATTGTCTGCCATCAATGCGCTCCCCATTCCTATCACGCACGACTTCACTAATCGAAGTTCGCCGCCCACCGCTGTCGCGTATAAGTTTAAACAGTCTTTGACTGTTACCTAAAGCGGCAGCTTCCTCCATCTATTTGGCTACCTTAACCTACCAATTTTCGTGGTCATTCCTAAGGCTTATCGTCAACTGGGGCTGCGATTGTCGACGCACTCTATTCACCTCTTTGCAGTTAGGGAGCTGCCGTTTTTGCTCTATTAAACCCAGCGACTCTTGCGAGATCCAGCGTCTTTGAGGAACGCTAGATCTAGGACCATACGCGAAATTTGCTGCCAAATGCACCGCCTATTTGGTTTGATCCCACCGCTCGCCTACATTGCTGCTAGTTGGAGTTCATAGGTCCTTGGATAGCTTATGTTCAAAGCTGTTGCGAACAGCGAAATCAGACAAACGTTCGACAGCCAATGGTGCTTGTGGCCTACGTCCATGGCCGTTGAGCTGCACTAAAAATCGCAATAGAACTAATGCATAGTCTGATTCGACTTACGTGGTCCAGTACGATCTACAGTTCTGGACAGAACGGTAGCTAACTGTAATAAGGTCAATTTGATTCACAGTATCTGTCGAGTTAGAAAGCCATGTCGCTGTGCGACGCGAACTTTGTTGGAAATGCGTACTAGTTAGGAATAAATGATTGTCCGCACAGAATTGGAGAAGTCTTTCTCCGTTGTCTGTTCGCTGAGCAGGCAATGCGCATCGCCCACCTAAACAGGACTCCGATGCACTCAGTTTTCCAACTTGTGCATTAAAGTCACCTGCCACCACTACAATGTCAGAGCGTTTGCTCTTCCGAACAAGAGTGACGAGGTTATCGTAAAACTCGTCATTCTCCATGTCAGTGCTGCAGTCTGTGGAAGCGTATGCCGAAAAGACAAATAAAATGCGCTTGACACAACTATCCTTCCGGACGCCGACTGATCCCTGCAGTCTCACGGCGCACAAGTGACTGTTGACTGGGATTCAATCTAAAAGGACTTTCATCCTTCTCACTTAAGACTATTTCCACACTGCGTTGACCCATAGCCTGAGCTGCTTCGTCTTCAGAAGTGTACAGGAAATATCTTGACGTGACATCTGGCGCAGTTAGTTGAATTACATTACTCGAATCCTGAGTTCGTGTTTCACTCACGCAGCAGAAACCAATCGAAAGTAAGTCTGTTATTAGAGACACACGCCATTTGGCCAGCCTATCTAACAGTACACATTGAATTAGCTGAGATTCAGGGGCTGACGAGGCTTGAGAAAATGTGGGCTAATAGATTCAAAATCACTTTAGATACTTTTTGACCATGAACCGTTACCAGTATCGGTGGGAGCATTACGGGTCGATTTGAGGACAGACGAGACAGGTTGGTTAATAGAGGGAAACCCAAAATGAATAGTTTTAATAGACAAGCAAATAAGCTGGGCAATCAGCCACCAGTCTCCTGTGAATTATGTGATCCTCAGTTAGTCTTTTTGTCTTGTGGGTTTTGTTGTTTTGTCAAATGCCCGGGGTAGGGTCCCCTGGATGAACTCTGTATTTCAGTTTGAGGACTCGGGTGGTGAGAAAGAAGAATCATGGATTCCGAAGGACAGACAATAAGGCGGAGATGGAGGATAGGAAAACTGTCATCATCATTATCATAAATATATGTAGTAAGTAGTATCCGAATGCGCGAACAAAATTTGCCCGAGAACACACGACCGGTTTCGCGGTTATTGTCGCTCGTCAGGTATGCGTACCCGGTGCTCTCTTGTTCAAAAATCAACATACTTGTACACGCATCCAGATATTACTCACTTCGATAGAAACAACAATTAGCTTAATCGGTCTTATTCTGTTACCATAGCTCGAATCTGTTTAAACAGTTGGTTTCTGATGCTGTGGTTTAAATATCAACTGAGTGGCTAACTTTTCATCGGTTCCTAAGTCTGATCGTGCTTACGCATGTTCGAAGCATCGAGCTCATTTGCTTGACATTTTATTGCGTCTGCATTCTTACCCGGAAAACAATAAATCTGAGCTTTGAGATTTCCAGTTGTGGTGTAGGTGAAAAGTAGACCGTCTATGCAGAGCACTGAGACCAGTGATAATTCGAAAAATAATAAACGGGACTGAAGAAGCAGGAAGAAACTATTACATCACAACCACATGGGATTGCCACATTGAAAAAAGCAAAAGGAATGATATTAGGATTTCTGGTCGAAGGGGCGAAACTGAAACCCTACAACGCTCTGTCTGCTGTCATTTTGATCCTAACTTCGTAACTACATAGAAATCATCCGGAACGATGTGGAAGTGCATAAAGATGCTAGGCCGGGTTAAACGTTTGCTCCCAAATTATGGAGCAATATATAGACAATCGGTGTACCTCGAGATGCACAAGCGACAATGTGCTGGTGTAAGATAAGCATATGCAAGAAGAAAGTTAAACAATGAGGAGGTCTACGCTAAACGTATCGTGTTCAACATAGGCGGTGCGCAATGATCATCTCTGTCACAGGGGCCACGTCTCGCAGTCGTGACGAAGACTAAAAACTGTGATATCGCACATCCTTCTCTTGAAATAAAAATCCGAATATTATAGCACCATTACAAGAGTCACAGATTCATCAGACGAATCACCAGCAATAGTGTTATGATCAATGAGCAATTAAAGGTTTTTTCAGCCGCTGATTTCATTCCTGCTTTTAATTTTCTAAAAGAACCTGTCCTTTTCTCAATATTTCGAATTTGACGTTTTTTTTTTAATATTACGTGGTTGAATATTTTCATGTGTCCGCAAAAAGAATCATAAAAGCCCGTAATGCGATTGGCTAGTCCACACATCGATCAAGGCCACCCAACAAAACTATATAAACGATAAAGCTCACTTGAATTCTGACTTGTGTTGGTGGGTCACCAATAAACGCGCGGCAGTACTCTGTGTTCGTCTTCTCTCTTCCGCTAGTGGGCTGGGCTAGCTGTTCGTATTTCGCGCCGCTTATTGTTCCGTGTGGCTGCTCATTCAAGGGAGCAGCAAGTCCGTCCCATTCGTTGTGCGACTACGGGCCTTGAGTCTTGAGCCCGAACTTTTTGTCTCCAACCCCAGTGTGTGTGTTCGTGTCCTACTAGACTACAGGCTGTGTGCTCGCTCCTGAGATGTCGTGCGTCGCGAGTACTTGTGTCTTATGCTTCAGTGTGTGCATAGACCAACCAAACCCGGCAACATAACAAAGAGCAATACCGAGAGATGATCGCCGAGCAGATCAAAGCACGGACCGTTTTGCCATACTTCAAGCATATCTCCGAAATGACAAGAAGTTTTCTCAAGCCCCATGATAATGAAGTGGCGCACAAGCCAACAAGAACCCTACGAATGGTTCTATCGAAGATCAGATAATCGACAGCTGAGAATCGAACTAACGTTGTCTATCGAATCGATCGTAAAGACCGCGAAAAGCAGTACTCTAGACAATCCCGAAAGAAACTCGGGACAAGGATCCATGAGCATCAATTGGCAACAAAAAGACACCATCAACACTCCCTAATTTCGGTTCACGAAGACCGGGAAGGTCACAAGTTTAACTTCGAAATATACATCTATATATCCACGTTGATTGAAACGTCATTTTATCAACACCTTCACAAACTTTGTTCTTTTGGGAAAATTCATTCTCGTAACTTAAGCCGTTTGTCTATTAACCCGAATAGCATCTTCAAGAACGCCGACTATGAGTCATTGTGAAATATCTGATTCTTTGGTCTGTTTTCATCGTCTGCTAACCGCATGGGTTTTCTCTTAACTTTTCCACTCCTTGACAAGTATAATAACTGCTAACACTTATGCATCACTAGTATCCTCCGTCTCTACATGCCTCTGGTATTTTCTTTAATTTACTATCTAGGGTTGGAAATCCCGGATGTAGACGCAGAAAAGCTGTTCACTCCCAGGGATGTTGTCAACCACGTGTGTACGATGATGGAAAAGGCAGCCCCAATTGAATAAATCCATTACCTGCAATCATCGTGACCAAAAGGATTTACATATTTCGACGATCCATTTAGCATTACAAAATCGACCAACAAACTTATGTACTGTATAGTCTTATTTCGCATAAATACTTTTTCCAATCCATTCGTTCGTTTGAACTCTTGGGTTTCTTTCGCTGATGATAGAAGTTGCATCTCAGTCTGTTTTCTTAAAGCATATCTACCAGAATCACTGGCCCTACTGTTATTATTAGTTCCTCAGTTATTGCTTGGGTTGGAATGTGGGTTATCACGTATAGGGAGTTCGCTACCAAATGCCTTAAGAAAAACGGATTTTCTTTCTCATTCCATTTTGTATACTCTCGATTTACCTACTCACTACGTTACGTCTGCGATTCCGTGCGAACTAGTGAGTCAGTTTTTTGAAGAAATAGGAGTAGCGGCTACATTAGGTAAAAATCAAGAACTATTTAAGCTTATATGCGACACCTCACGTATTCACGTGGTGGTCCAGTCTACCACAATAGTCTTAGTGATAGTGGTAATTTGAGGGCCAAGTGAACAGTGACCGTGTGGTTGAATTGTTGTTGCCAGTCAGCTGCAAGTCGGACTATTATCATCTTTGCGGTTGTTCCAATCAGTGCACGCTCACAGGTCGATGATGCTTCCCGTTTGGCTCTTATTCCCGAGAGTAATATCCGCGAACAACAGGCCGGATTTCGTCCAAATCGAGGTTGCATCGACCAGATATTCACTATTCGCTAAATACTTGAAACGCGACCACACCTACCGGCGCCTTACGATTGTATTCTTTTTCGGCTTGAAAGGTGCGTTCGACTCCGTGGACCGGACAGTACTATTCAGTGCTCTCCACCGGAAGGGTATGCCAGCGAAGTTTGTAAACCTGTTCCGAGCATTGCACTTTCATGCCTGTGATCGAAATGACAAGCAGCATTTGATAAGGGTGTCCCATCTCTATTCCTGTTCAACTTCGTCATGGATGAGGTGGTGGAAGATGGTTTATGGGGTCTTCCGGATGTAGGGATTGAACTGAGAAATGGAAGAAAGCTGTGTGATCTAAATTACGCAGATGGTGTCATGTGCCTGTCCGAATCCGCGGACCATGCACAACGCGCACTAGGTAGATTCTCGGGGTCGGTTGCTCGGTTTAACATGTTTTGCACTTTTAAAGTGCAAAGTGCTGTTACAGGATTGGACGACGGTAGTCCCGAACTTGACCGTTTCAGTTATTTTGGCAGCTGTGTGTTGAAAGATGGCAGCTCGGTAGTAGAGATAGACACGTATATATCCAAGGCTCAAGCAGCATACGCTGGACTGGAGTATTTGTGGCATCGGCGTGATATTTCACTAAATTTGAAAGGTCGTGTTTACTGTTCTGCAGTGCACTCAGTTCTGTTGTATGGTTGGGAGACGTCGGGTATGTGTGTCAGTGATATTCATCGCTTGTACGTTTTCGATCACCGATGTCTACGTAGTATTGTTAGGATTGGATGGAGTGACTAGGTGACTAATGTAGAGGTTAGGGATTTAATATCAGATGCCGGCTCTGAGAACACCTTATCTCAGCATATTCAGCTTAGCAGATTTCACTGGTTGGATCAGGTGTTGCGTACGGCGGACGTTCGGCTACCATATCGCGCCGTATTTCGTGTTCCCTCCCAAGGAGATCAGCAGTCGACGTAGCAATCGAGAATGTGAATAAACACAGCGAACTTAGGTATGGTAGGTATCTCCGTGTTTGGAATCCTGAAGATTTGTCATTTGACTCGCTGGAGACACTGAAGGATATGGCTATGAATCGCGGACAGTGGCGATGGATTTGTCGTTTTCCATCGTATTAGAATTTTTTAAGGAATGCGCTTTCATATTGAGACTGTGTTCCCTATGTTGGCAGCAGCAGCATCTTATCTTTTTTTACCTTCGTGTGTCCATCTCTTTTTACTCTTTATAGAAACACGCAACTTTGAGAAAAAGGCAGCATTCAGTGAGGCTTGCCTTGCTGTTTAACGCTGAACGATGATGATGATGGTGATTGGTCCAAAGCTGATTGCGAAAATCCAGATGACTGGTACCTTCGGGAATGGTTGCCGAAAAAACGAAAGCTTGATGGTTGTTTCTCAGTGTCAGAACTTCCTCACGCTTATATCCAGACCGGGCGGGAATGTTATTCCTGGTTGTCATGCCAACAGTACGTCCTATTTGTCTACCATTGCTTCCAATTTAAGTTATAATCAAGGAAGCCGAAAAGAACATGAACTATAATACAGCATTTTTGGTAATGCTGCTCTGTAGCGGATAGTCCGATCAGCCGTATTAGTGGGCTTTAATTTCCACGCCATTTCGTGTAAGTGCGACCACTTACGGCACAAGTTCGTACCCTCATTTTACGTTTCCCAGGGAAATAGATGGGGGAAGTTTACTATCAACTCAGAGGTCAAACGTAGCCCTTTTGGTTACAACTGGGGCATTTTGTAGTAAGATAGGTTAGATTCCTGGGTTCGGATCCGTGAATTCCCCAATTGTGTGTTTAAAATCATTCCAATATGGCTAAGTGCGCAGTTGTTGGGGTTCACATTCGAAATTATTCTTAGTCATTTCGATTCTGAACAATCAATACAGTGACGCAACAATCACAATCCGAGCACAGAAATGCAAGGCTAGTCTTTTTACTGGCACGCTTCATACATGAACGCAGTAGAAAGGGCATGCTTCATAGCCACTAGGGCCTACTACAGGGGGGAGGATGAGCGGACAATCATAACCATGAACCTGCTAATCGCATAGAAAGACGAGGTCCTATGTTTAATTGAACTTATTTAGGCAGTCGGAAGCCGTAACCTCGCTGTTTTGTGATTCGACTCTCCTTAATTTCACAGTTTTTTTTTGGCGCTTCATTTCATGAGATCGAGGCTTTGTCATCCAATCAGTCTGTCTGCCTAGTGCTATCTTGTTTTTTGTTCCCGCAAAAATCACGGTTATAATTGACATGACATATCCGTGATCGAAGGTAAGCTCAAACAACAAGTAGAACTCACACGTAATCCCTAATCTATTTTCCGAAAAATCCATCTGATCAGTGTCGGGTGCGCTTCCGGACGCCGTGTCGATGTAAAGCACAATAACACGTAAACGAAATATCGCTTGTTTAACTTTTCTTGAACTTGCATTAGTCCCGTAAACAGTCCTGCCGGGGAGCAGAGTGCGTCCGTGCCCGATGCATTCAAATAAAATGTGAACACAGATGGATGTCCCCGGAAGCACAAGACTGGTTTTGCGGCTATTGCCGCTCTCCAGATATGTGTACCCGGTATTCTTCTGTCCACTCATCCCTATACTAGTTCGCTCCTTTTTTAGTTTCTCACTAGAACCTTTGGGTCATTAGGACCGTGAATGGACGATAATTCCATTTAATAACCATAGCTTGATTCGTCGGATAAGACCAATACTTTCGGGCTTTGTGTCTTCTTTCTGAAGGCTAACCTTGCTTGACGGATGAAAATCCGACGACGAATTACCATGTGATTCTTAAATGGACTTATCACCCATTCACGCTCCTAACGATTCAAATGAGATTCTAGTAATTCCGTGTTCTCTTACAAGTCGAATACTTTTAGTCTACCTTGTTGGAGATTCAACTGGTGTTTATCGTTATCACATCCTGTTGGCGAACTCCGATTGAAAAAGTTATCTTAGGAGAATTTGATGATGTAAATTTGTACTTTAAGGAAGTCGTTTGGGTTAGAGTATGCTATGTTTTGAATACCGAAAGTCAGTAAGCGTTTTCTGGGTAATCCGGATAGCAGAATGACATGTTCAGGTTGAAAATTCGCCGTAGGATTCGGACACTTACAGGTCGATGGAAGACCTACCAGCAGAAGTCTGTGGCCGTGCCATTCAACAGTCCATTGATGCTGCATCATGTGCTGAGGTTCAGTTCGCTTTTGGGAAACGGCCCGGTTTGTGTAAAAGCTAAGGCTTCCTGTTCGTAACTGTTCATTTTGAATCCACCTTCCAATTTGGGAGCAGTGGATATTCCCCGCTGATGATTCCTGGCAGAGATGCAGCAAGTGTAAGGCGCCTCTATGTTCTCTTGGTGGCGAGTTGTGCACCGTCATGGCAAAATATTTAATTTTGTTTGACCCACCACCGCGACACTGCACGTTGACTTGATTCGATGGCTTGACGTTTTCATGACCCAACTGTTATGCCGGATGGATCGTCTTAGGCCGAAGATTCAGCCGTGCCTAAGATGTCAATGAGTAGAGGCCTGGCAATATTAGTGGTGGAATAATTGGTTCAAGCAGATGAGCTTTCACTTGGCTACTTCTCGCTGAGAGGTTCTTGTCTGAATTAAATGGTTTAATTGCGAACCCTAATCGTTCTCTTGTTTAGGAGTTAGGCCGCTTTGTAGTGATCATATTGCTTGGGTTGCACCGTTTCAAAGCTTTATACATTGCATCGGTCGTCGTGCAGATTAATCGGGACCCCGCCATTCACTTCATGGAGCAGGATGCCTAGCAATAAGTGGACTGCTGCCGAGAGGTCCTTCTCCTTTATTCACTTACTGTCTTCAACCTCACCTCGCCTTATCCAACCAATTCGTAATAAGGTTTTATGTGACAAATCTAAGTTAGCTTCCTCCGGGCTGCCCCGGTCGCGTTTCTGTGGTGGGTTAACGCACCCATGCCTTGTGTCAGCACTGAGATCCGTGGTGAAGACGTGGACTTAGCAGCTGGTGTTTTTAGTTCTATCCGAAAGAGATACTGACTAGAGAGTTGCAGATCTACCTCTTTTCCCACTACCTTACGGATCAAACCCTAGAAAGCCAAGTGCTTCGACTGTCAATTTCTAAAAAAACGGAGCAGTCTGGCATTTATGGTACTCACTTGCAGATCGTGAACCCTTATGATTTCATTCTTGCGTTGAAAAACCACAAACACTCTACCTGTATGTTGCTTTTTGTGTCCTCGGTGTCCTTCAGACTCATCTGTTTTGTTCTATTCTGTCCACCATTATATTGTTTGGTACATATTTTTTGTCAGTACAATGAATGACCTAGGTGTTGTCTGCCGTTCTGTTTACTTGGGGTCTTCGTCATTAAAATGCTTAGTCCAATTGTTTTGCAGTCACGATTTCGATTACAAATCGGATCAGCTTAGGGCTTGTTCAAAGCACTGACAGTCTTCCATGGGTTTCTGATCGCTGAGCTTGGTGTTTAGATCGCAAACGTTTCACCGCCAGTCGAGGTAATATCGGCAGCGCATGTGCGCAGTTGTTGGGGTCCTCCTTCACTTTGAGGGTTGTCATTGACTTTGACCAAGGACTTCTTGAATGAACTTGATCTGGGTACTATACGTCTGTTTTCCATCTGATCTCTGTCGACTTGACCTTTGACCTTAAAAGGTTGACACTCGACGTGAGAAGTGTGATCCGCTTAGTTGGGTGCTTTTTTATTGCGAGTAGGTAAATATTGTTTGATTCGGTTCTCGAGACAGATTCATATAAATGACTCAGATTTGTGATTTTGGTTTCGTATGACTTGAATTCTAGTTCTCTTTATTAGCTGAGTTATCTGCTTCTCATTCGAGTGCACGCATGATCCAATTCGAAGTGCTTATTGATTTAATTATTTAAAAAAATACCAGGCTTCTAAAAGCTCCCTTGTATGCCTTTTAGATGGTTTATCCAGCCTCCTAACGCTATCCAGATTGACTTTCCCTTTTTTGGCCTTTGTGGACTGATGGGAGACAGTGGGTAGTACCTTCTTGTAGCTAATAGTCACTTTTATCCCGGCTTGACTGATATAGCACTTGTCGCAGTCCATGCACTTGACTTCGTGTATGACGTCTGTTCCTTTCCTCCTTCTCACTTTCTCTTGTGTTTTGATATGTCTTCTCAAAGTTTGGTTCTTTGATGTTGGATCAATCTTGCACTTAATTCATATACATTTTTGATGTACAATTGTTCCTCCTGTTTGACTATTCCTCCTTTGTTCGTTTCCTAGTTCATTGCTTGCACAGTTCTCCTTACGAAGTACCTTGGATATCAGTTTTACTGGAACATCTTGAAGAGATGAGTTTCTTCTTGCCCTCTTAGTCCCGTTGTACTGCGGCGAGATTTGGCTCTCGTGAATGAGGTTCGGGTGCTTGGGTGGTTCCTATGTATCTCTCATGTGATTTGACAACCCTTCACATGAACAGTCTTCTCAGCCGTTTCCACTCCATGCAATCTGATCGCGCCTCAGTCACCAATGAATTCCGTGTACGCGAAATTTACGCGTTGACCGTTGGCACGGTGTACAGTCAGACAAAATTCGTTAGCTGTAGCTTTAATACCTGTACCAATTTCACTTAATCAGTGAGCATGACGAGTTGGGATACTGGATTGCAGTTCACAACATTTGTTGGTCAAATAGTTTTTGATTCTCAGTAGCATTTTAATCAAGGTATTTGCAGATGTTCTACGATTCTTTCTTTCCTTACTTTCATTCTGCTATCGTGTGCATTTCGTGACTGGTTGCTGCTGTGATGAAGCACCAACAAAATCTGGAACGATAAATTGTGATGTTGAACTAACCTAACTAGTTTAATCCGTCCATGATCAGTGTACTATGGCTTTGGCTTTCTCATCCATAAAGTACTTCATTGGTGGATTTAAGTTAATTATGAAACAGTCCAACCCCCACTACCGGTGATCAACTCATCATTGAAAACCACGAATTAATGTTCCATCTAACTTGTAGTAGATCCCCAGCATGGCAAAACCGCTGTACCTAGTCTAGGAACCAAATCAAGAAATGGCTGAGACAATAAGATATCCTAGCCAGATTTCAACGCTTCGTGGTTGATTCTACAGTTTTGTCATAAATCTTTTTGGATATATGGATTAGTGGTCATTGAAGGTTGGAAATCTAGCTGGACTGCATGGAGATTAAGGTGCTTGTCTGACATTAATTCACCAACCCTTGAACCCCATTCCTATGATTATGCACTTCCAACGATGTGAGGTGAGGCTACGACCTGGTTTCATAAGGGCAAAGGCGTTTTGTTTTGGTGTGATCAGTCATGTGACGGTGAAGATAGATCAGGTTTGGGAAACAGGACCGTCCGAAATTCCCGGACGCAAGGTGGGAAGCCAACCGTTCGCCCTAACTGCGAAACAAAGAAAAAGCGGTCTAATTTTCGTGATAGATTCAGAGACGAGGAGAAGATCAAAGAAGAAGCAATCTACCCGAGAGAGGCAGTAGGCCAATGGGCTTTATCCTGTGTCTGCCTATATAAACGGTTTGACCATGACAAATAAGGGAAGACTGTCGTGTTGAATGGTCAGAGGCCATATGATCATTTTCTGTTGATTAGGTGGTCTGGGATTGAACTGGAGTTGAGACGACCGACCGAAGGTACTAAAGTTGACGACCACGAGAAACGAGACTACAAAATAGATAATTCTTAACAACAAAGTAACCGATGCAAGATACTTCTATGGCTCAAATGGTGATGTGAGGACTAACTGGTTTAGGTGAATTATATAGTATTCCCTTTGGTCTTGATGGTTTTAGTTCTTGACGGCTTATGTTTCTTAACCGTTTTCAATTTGAAATTTTCGAAAATTAATTATTTTCACTGGTTCTTCCGGCACATGCTTTCCTTACATATGGCAACAACTCGGGTGGCCCTTCGAGACCGATTTTCACGCAGACAGAAGTTGAACTGAAAAGTTTAAGCATGAGAACAGCAACGATGGTTTCCACCTTGTGGATTTTGTTCTCTGAGTAGCTCTTCGGAGCAACTTCTTTGTAGGTGTGCATCTTAGATACTTCTAGCGGGTTCTTGAAGCCGATCAAAGGGTGAGACCCCTTTTAAGACTTCAACATCGGATGTTAATCAATGACTAATTTCGTGTGCTAGCCCTAATTTATTTGCCTGCACGAACTGAGCAAATAAATAACTTACCTGTAGTCTAGTTGCTTTGTTGTGAAAAGGACCTCAGTCATAGTTATTTCTTCAATAGTCGCTGAAACTGTCCAGTTATCAAGAAACGGAGGTCGCAGCGCGCTGACTGCCAGTCTCATTGCGCCGACGTCTAGGACATAGAGAAACGGAGAAATAATGAAAATTGGAAATTTGCTACTGATAAGCTCTTAAGTAGGAAATTTATCTGATAAAATTTCAAATTCAGTTTATAACGTTTGTTGAGGAAGCCCCAGACATCATTGAAGACATTTTAAGTAAAGCGCTTCAAATGCCAATCAAGAATACGTATTTAGCTGCCGAACTGCGGATTTTGTTCACGTCTGGACTAGTTCTCCTTTAGACTACTGTTGCGTGGCAACAACCATCGAATCCTATGGCAAGGCATTCGACTGTTGTGTGGGAAGAAGAAAGATGCGAAGTTTTCTGCGGATGTCGACAGCGTGAATCGTGCTTTCATCTATCTTTCAACTTATACCCCGACCATTTTGGACGGGGTGGTGACATGACAGTTGCAAGTTAACCTAAGAGAGGTGCTCGACCCTCTTCGCACCACTAAAATTACCATGGAGATTGGTCCTGACAGTCTGTCCTCAGCTCTTTTAAGGTGTGGTGCTAAGGCTGTGACGGTTGCATTTACTTCTCTGAATGACTCATCACTAACCTCGTTTTTAGCCCTGACTGTTGGAGACCTGTCACTATCGTTCATGTCCCAAAATCTAGCAGTTCCACTGCTTCAGCAAAACGTTTTCGCCCCATCGTTTTAACGTCTTCCGGTCCTAAACTGGCGGAGCATGCTATACTTAAGCGCTTGCATTCTTCTATATATCCTCCTGACGACCCTTTTCAGTTTGCCTATAAATCTAACAGGTCCACTTTGGACGCATTCGCCTCCCTCATTCACCATATTTGTAAGTCCTTAAATGCATCGATGAAATCTATTCGTTGTACCCCTCTAGACTACTCGTCGGCATTCGATTCGGCCCCACGATCTCTTCCACTGCACTAACTGGAAACATTTGGTTGCCCCACGTCTTTATTGGCATGACTGTCTAATTACTTTACCAACCGAATGGACGGTAAATCTTCAAGAACCGCTAATCAATAACTCACGAGTAACTCAGGGTGCTGTTCTTTCACCGTGTTTACATCAGCAACATATCAGCTAGCTCACTCGGTCATCTGTTTGAGTATGTTGATGATGTTGCCCCCTCTCAAACCGTTTCGAGCAACCATGATTTTCAAAGTTTTCCAGCAACCTATCTTCCGTTTACGATTTCTCTACACGAGCTGGTTTAAATCTCATCACATCTAAATGTTTCGAATGTCTGTTCTCTCTCTTTCTCTCTTGGTCAGCCTGCCCATCCGGAACATCTTCCATCAACTCAAAAACTCTTACCAGGGTTGATTCTGTAAAATATATGGGAGTTACTACTGATAAAAATCTGAAGTGGACTTCTCACATTTCTAATTGTGTAAACAATCTCCGACGGTTGTCATTTCAAATCCGGAAGCTTCGACACTGCTAGGTGAAATAAAGCATTATCCCCCGATTTGTATGCCAATGCGTTTTTCCACGTTTACCCAAAAATGACTTTAAAATTCTTCGACGGGGATTATCAGTTATTAACAGTGTGTCATTCATACCACCAACTGAGTTGCCCCTTAATCTATGTGATCAGTACTTATCGGCATGTGAGAAATTTACTCATGAAATTCCTTCAGATCTTATGCATCCTCTGCGCAACGATCTTTCAAAGTGCAGCTCACATATTTCAACGCGATTCGCTTTTCGTTTCATACCCTCTGGAATGAATATCTATAGGAAGTTTACTGTTCTATATTTAGCACTCATTTTGACAAACCATGACCGTGTTTCAGCCGAATTCTTGAGCGACCTGTCATAGTGCGCTCTGATTATTCCTCGATGAGTTTTTTCACATTTTTACAAGGTGATGAGTGTAAACTCTTTGTTTCCTATTTTATTTTTTACCCTCACGTTTTATCACTGAATTTCAAAATTGTTTTTTGTACGCATAATTCTGTACAACACAATGCAAACTGCCTATGGATTTCACCTCTTACCGTGTATACCAGTTTAATTACATCCGTAGAGCAAGGTATTTAGGTCGACCCACAAGAATATTGTCTGAATGCATAAAGAACATCATCCAAACGGGCTGAACAAAGGACCGATAAGGAATAAACAAACGACAATTAGCATACACCTGATAGAATCGGATCATCTTATCAGCATAAATGAAGCAGTTCGTTTCATCTGCAATGTTAGAGTAGGACTGTTAAGAGTCAAATCCGAAAGGATCGCGATACACCTAAATAATTTCCCTCTCTGGGTCCATATACAACACGTATGATCTCTCAGTTTGCCCTGGCACTCGGTGTAAGATAGGATTTCGTAACCAGTGACCCAGTGAAACCAATACGACAGTTATAAACACTATCTACCACGACACTAATTAGGCAGTAGCCATGTAAACAGGTAATTACGAGTTCCAATTCTTTGCTATTACTACTTTTTTTTCAATAATCAAATCCCATTACCTATAAAATGAGGTTATATTTAGCCAGCTTTGAAACACTGAAAACACGCTTATTTTCTACCGTTTTCTGATGTTCCAAAACTTCGTAAAGTTAGTTAAACTGTATTTTATAATCACGATTACTTCTGAACTCAAACTGAAACGCTAGTTGATTCACCAGGAAGACCCTTAAGTGAGAGTCACCTTCGGCAACTTCGCCATGAAGGATTTCATGTGCTTACATAATCTGGGTGCAAAATTTTAAATGCTAAGTTCGGGGTGATGACGCGGATGTATGGGAACTTGTAGTAACGCCATTTACATATGTTAATGAGCAATGGAAAGCTAGCCCTGGTATTTGACAGCGAATGTTGCAAAGGCATTTATCGGCTGGCCGCAACCAACAACAAACAGGTCCCAGTCAGGAGGTACTGGGGCCCAAGAATACGGTAGGAGGAATCAACAGTCCGACTGACTAGATGGCCAAAAACACGAGTTTGACTGCCACCCGATCGATAGTATTGTGATACAGTTGACCAATGTGTGCGAAACGTAGTTCATTGTCTCGGGTTTCAGGAGGGCGTGACACTTAACAGTGACCAATGGGTAATTGAGGCACCTTAGTTGTGACGCTCTGGTTACCCTGGGAAATTCACCAACCTACATTGTTGACCAAAACCCTGATGGTGGCCCAATCTACAAAATGATGAAAAAGGCTGTATATGTCAGACTGGCCTTCGAAGATCACATTTTGAATGCCGTGCATCGCAAATTCAGTTCGGCCATAAACCAGGCATTCCCAACCGCAGATCTTCAGATCTAGCCGACTACCTGAAAGGTTATTCTCAAACAACGGGAATCTAATCAGATGATTTTCTGCTTCACATCTAATATATCAGTTTACCTCCAGGTGCAGTGACACTTATATCGACAGAGCAGGTGAAAGACTTTCACAACGGATGACAGAATATATACCTGAGTTGTTGGTCAAATCGAGAACTCAGAGCACAACGGACAGATATCCTAATCGTTATCCTGGGTCGTCAATCGGGAAACACTGGATGGCAACCAAACACAGTTGACCCTCATTCATCTTCTAAACGTTTCTTGCACAATACTCATCGAAAGATTCCAGCTTTCGGAGAAGCAATGTTCATTCGTTTATATAATCGAGCCCTTTGTGCACAAGAAATGCTAGCACAGACTGTGTTTGCCACGAAGATGACCTCACTTGTTTGCTGCAGAAAATTTAAACCCTATATCCGTTCATTGTATATGGTAACTGAATATTGTTCAGTTCTCAGACTGTTTTTCGCAAGTGGTTTAAAAGAGTAATAGAATTAGTAGTAGTAGTAGTAGTAGTAGTAGTAGTAGTAGTAGTAGTAGTAGTGGTAGTAGTAGTAGTAGTAGTAGTGATGGTAGTAGTAGTTAACATCCCACAGTATTGGTCTCCTTTCACTGTTGTTCAAACGTTTTTCGCCGGAAACAGCGGTAGACGACCTTTGAACACAACAACATTTTGTCAATCAGCTAACTGTCTTACTTCTGCAGATATATGATCATTGCTCGTAGTTGGGGTGTCTGACAAATTTTTCTTCCAGCCCGATGTGATGCATCAGTAGCGTTGAAAACAGTCACGTGCCAATGTTTCTCGGGAAGTGGAAGAAAACACTGCGAGGTTAGAGTGGTTAGTACTTCTGTGGACCACCACAGGACAGGTACCTTAGTTTCTGCACATCTCCATGCATGCACCATGTGGATTCTGATTTTCGTTCTACCACTGATGTTACAAGTCATGCTTTCAACAGTCAGATGCGCACTTACAAAAATAACGCTGATTAATTTATTTCCTAATCCGTATAAAATATTATGATTACATGAAAAGGACAAGTTCATTCATATGTTGCGCCTGACAATGTGAACCACCCGATCTCTGAGTCACACTCATTTTGGAACATTTTAAAATGTAATGACTCCATTTTCGTCTGCGCTGCGGCTTTTACAAACGCAAGCAGACGCACACACAAAGAGATTTATACATATACAGATCCATCCCTATTTTTTCCGTATGTCCAGTGGTATAAACAGTACAAGCGTGGTTATGGTTAGAGCAATTGATTGCCCTAATTTGTGTTCCCATGCATTTAGTTACCTTTGTTCGGATTGCATAAAATTGTCGGGAAACCGTCTGGACCAATGACTTCACAAGTAATCAGTTGCGGTAATTCCTTATACATTTCCGAAAGTTACGCTGGGTGCCAATGTACATCGGCTAAAAATGTTCGTTTCTTAGGAACTCTATAGGCGGGAATTGTCCTGCTATGCAAGGGGAGAGTTCTATGCAGCTAACTTGCACGCTCCTAGTCTGAGTGGATCTTCCGTTCATTTGCCCACTAACAAGTATAAAATACTCAGTTTGTAAATATCAGGACCAAATGATGTAAGGAGTGTTTCGAAAAATCGATGCGCCATGTATTAGTTTTAATTGTGAATGATATAATGTTAATAACACAGTGTTGTTGGTAGATTTAATGCGCTAACGTTTCGACTACCGTGGGTAGTCTTTCTCAAGGCAAGTTTTACAAGTACTCTGCCATGGGTTTTACAAGGATTGTAAAACTTGCCTTGAGAAAGACTACCCACGGTAGTCAAAACGTTGGCGCATTACATCTACCAACAACGCTGTGTTATTAACATTATATCATTCACAATAAAAGTGCTCAGTTTTGAACCCGCCGTACATTGGTTGAACAATTCTTCAAATTCTGTTACACACCCTGCATACTAAAACACGTTGTGTTTGGAAAAGCTAAGCCAAGTTAGAAATCGTCCCACAAAAGTTTTGACAATTGGATTCCGGTTTCATGCCTGATGCAAACACCACCGAAGTCTTTTATTTGGCACACCTAAACCCACCACTTCCAGCTTGAATACACTTGACGACTGATCAAAACGAGATAAAATCAGATACATTCCATTCGAAGTTCTGAGGATGCGAACATGAATATGGAAAAGTTTATCATAGGAAGAAGGATACTGCCTCCTATATTTTTACATCAAACTGCGAATAAAAGCATATATGCATTATGCGATAAAAGTGGGCGAGCTTTTGTGGCACACTTAGTAAAATAATACGATGCCTGGATATAGTTTTTCTCCTTAATTTACTCTGACCTTCAGCAAACAGAAAGTGTTTGATCCCGCAGAAGCGAACGCAATAAGGGTGAAAGTCAGAGTCGGAGAACGAATGAAAAAGGACAGATTTTGTGCACAGGATTTATGAAGGGATCACTCGTGACATTCACTGCAACAACAATCAGGCTACTTTGTTCTGCTTACGCACTACCAGTCTCAACATTTTAATGGTTATGATTCTTGGCGACATGAACAACTTCTTGCGTAATTTCCTGGGGTGGGATCTTTGGTTTGCTGAGATTCATTTGGTCGATATAATAGGTATCAAGTTTTGTAGGGCTGAATTGTAATATAATACAAACTGTTACTTAGACAAAAGATTGAGAACTGGTTTGCCAACGTTGCCGATGCACACAATCCCACCCGTTTCTCGAAAGCGTTTATCTGCTGTCTGCTTACCATAATTGTGAACTTCTGGATGACAAAGCCTGAGAAAAAACTTTACAGCATGTTGTGTTCTAGGATTTCACCAAACAGACCTTGTTGGTGACTGCTGCAGTTAACCGCATTTTTGCTTTCCATGGCCAATTATTTCATTAGGATCGAGTTCACAATCAGATTACTATAGTTAATTGGCTTTAAGCCAGCGGGCGGTCGCCGTGTAAACTTCTGTATCTATACTGCACCAAGACTCATCATACTCCTAACGTCGTTCAATTCTGGACTTCAATGACTTTCAACTTTCATTTCATGCACGGTTTTTACTTGTGCACGATCCATGCGAATTTATTGTGGAATTTCCCAGACTAGATTCTTCTTTCAATGATCGATGCTTTTGAACTGTAAGCGGAAACTAGGCGAACTGCTTATGGAATGTTTTTAATTTGGTGGGCAAAATATTGTAATTTGATAAGGATGAAATGTGTACAGACAAGAAATTGATCACAATTACTGATTCACTTATAACTGGATTGTTAGCCACGGAATTACATATGCTATGAAAACCAATCAAAAGTTATCAAAATCCTTTGGATTGCTGATTGGAACAAACTCCCTTTACCGCACACTCCACAAAGTCGCTTTCTTCCCGCTACCCGCCCCCAAACAGATGATTCATCAACTATCCACAGGATCGTTAATGAAATTTTTCTTGATTTGCTAACCCAAAGGAGCTTGTAACTAGTCTTTAATGATCGTCGTTTCTTTGCCCGGTAGCGAGGTTAGAATAAGGTATCTCTACTTCCGCCATAAGCACCAGTTATACAAGCTCACTTAAATCATGGCAGAACGCGAGCTCATGCGGTTATACAGATGAAATTCGCCACTTGAGCGATTCATAGTTCTAATGCTGAAGAGTAGTGTCCAATCGAACTATTGCAACAAAGATGGAAAGCACTGTAGGTTTCATATCTAACAAGTCAGGCCTGATGTACTGGTTATACCACGGCGTGCCTTCACTTGACGTATAGAGGTGAATGTGCTTCAAATTCCTAGGACAAAGAGGTCCGGAGACTCATCGTACTGTTGCTAAAACCCACTCTGACCTTTACTATCCTGGTTCTGAAGTTCATACTTGTTATCACTTGTACAAGTCTGAACTTGTGTACAAGTGATCTGAAACAAACAGCGCATAATCAATTTTTGGCCAAGTCATTAGTCCACCAACTCATTAGCACTCATCATCTTGGATGCAGAAACGCCCGTTAAATATCAATAAGCCCAAAAATTGATAAGGCAAAATACATTTCCATTTGTAGCTTAGACAAATTAGACTTAAAATGTAACCAAAGCTCACCCTGACCGCCACCATTCACGATAACGATAAACAAACTTTCTCATCCTTGCCTGACAGCACTTCAACCAGCCAACTCTGCTAGGAATCCTGATAGAACTACTGGCACCCGGTACTGCGGAACAAATGATACGTAAACCGTATAAATTTCTTACTGCTCACCATTTCTTTTGTTTTTTGTATGCTTTCTGGATAACATATCACCTGCACCATTTAGTCAATAAATGTTCATTTCTGCTTAGTCCATCCACGACGCGGCTTCCATTTCCCCACTTCGTTGTGTACATTTGCTTCACGGTGATCGTGAAATGCGAATGATATAAATGGATGATCGGGCTACAGGTTACAACAGTTAATAGCGTCAAGATCTCACACTAAAGACTCATTCAAGAGAAGTATTTTTCTTTGCATATTTTTTTTCGTTTCTTGATGCGCGTAGGAAAATTAAATTGTTCATTAAAACGATTCTCGGTCGATAATCGTATTTCCTTGTAGTTATCAAGACCAACAAGGTCACTCCAACACGGAATCTCCTTTACTAGTCCGAAACTTATCGTATTTGGGGTGGAAGAAAATCGCACATCTGACTGTATTCAAGTGCCGTCCGTTCCAACTGACTGTTCAAAACATCTGACTGGTCATCTTTTTTAACTCCAATTGTGAGCCATGAAAATTGGCTCCGAGTAAAGTTTGCCCACTTGCATTCATTGGCTCGTTCACAGATGTTCAACTGGTCGCTTTATCGTCCAGCGGTCCAGTCCCGTAGGGTAGTCCAACGTTGTTTCGCCATGAGAAGTTGATCGTGCTTCGTCTAGGCAGGGAAGTGTAAACCCACGGTTATTGATCACTGCCTAACCAGTCATAGTTTACCCACATGGGAGGAATGATAATTCACGACTTCGACTGGTTCCACACAGAATTTATCGGCGCCAGAATGGGCACCTTCATGTACACGTGGTAGCTTTTTGCCTTGTGTTTTTGCCTACGGTACGCTGTAGGGAACAAACAAATTGATATGGAAACCCAATGTGCTATTGAATAGCGTAAAGGAGGACAAGAATGGGGGCACTCGTGGAGTAGAGTAGTGATCAGCCGTAGTACTGACTACTCCCGTGTTATCTCATTGTCTTGACTGAGGGCCAGTTATGTAGGTGCAAATGCCTGCGCACATGAAGGCACCATCGATCGAGGCTAAATTATTGTTGTAACAGACAGGCCAACGCTCCCAAGACAATAAGCAAGCTAATTAATAACTTCTGTTTAAATTTCTCCAATTTTTTATTCTACATAGACCACATCGTGAGTGGACTGTCTCTTTTGTTCATCATTCCCTGAGACGAAATAGTTAATTCGTATAAGTGGTTTATTCTCAGTGAGCTTCCACATAACAACACTTCGTGTTCATGATTTCCTGTCGACACATGGTACCTGATTTTGAGGTAAGGACTGATCACACCTTTATTGGTTTAGTGCTGTTTGCTTACTGGTTAAAAAGATGACAAGTTTCAGATTTTTGACAGAATAATGATTTGTGCCATTCTCTTTTGTAAAATTTAAAATTGGGATGGTATGACCAGATTGTACGAGCAGAATTTATGCACCTTTCAGGTTATCATAAAACAAAATAAATAATGGTCTTACTGCAGAATCCTTACATTTCCGCTCACATTTAAGAATGTGAACGGCAAAACTGGGAGTCGTCCAACATTCATCACTTACGTTAAGGCCCTTCAGTTCGCAGTTAGAATCTTGCCATCATTCGTCACTAATCCACTGGGCATCCTAGTACTTTTGGATTCAGTCGTGTTTCAGATAGCAAGTCAAAAAATGGTCGCCTGGTTTTGCCGTACTCCTTCCTTGAATCGAAATCTTATCCGCAAAAACGAATGCCATCCACAGGACAATCGGTGTCGATTCGCAGCCCAAACGGACTTAGTTTGCGAACTCCGCGAATGCATAGTGGCATTTTCAGTTTATTATAATTACTAAACTAAGGTGGCAAATCCTCTACATCTAAATCTAGTGACCGATGAATGATTTTTCATCGTGCAGCGATTGGAAGAAACACAAAAACAAGCGGAATTGACTGAAATGCGAAAAGTCTTCACCATCGGGGGAATTCGAACTCACGTTCGCATAGACTCAAATCATACATTTGTGTCCCAGCTGAGATAAAAGGCCATGCCGAAGGGTGTTCGGGAAAGTTATGTGTAAGGGTTACGGCCTACCCTCTCACTGCAGTGAACCGCTTGCAGTTTGACGGCCTTAGAAGGCTTTTCCTGTGAATCAACCAATTGGAATTCATGGGAATTATTAACTACGAATTTTGTCCGGACACTGTATAGTGCGGCATCGTAGTTCAGGTGGTAGAGCACTCACAGTGCAAAGGCGTGGATTACGCCCATACATGTGTCCGAATCCCACCGAGGTTGAAGACTTTTCGTAGTTTGTTCAATTCTGAATCTGTCAAAATCTGCCAAACTAAATTGATATATATATATATATATATATATATATATATATATATTCTCAGACGAAATCTCAATAAACAGTCTTGTTCCGATTGGCTTACAGGTACGGTTGAATCCGATCACCGAGCCGCTTGGGATCTCATTTCACGAGCCAGAGAGAGCTTTTGCATTTCCAACTCTCGCACACTCGCTTGCTTTTGTTCGAATAGAGCAAATTTCTTACATGACGCACACTTGCACGTATTCTGTACAAAACAAATTTTAACGTCATACAATTAGGGTTTTAAGTCTGTTTAGATCGATAGAAATTTTGTTTTCATGAATTCCGACGAGGTGATTAGAACAGTTGTGCATTACAGTTGAAATAGCCAAACTGTTTATGCTCATCAGTTTTCCGTGGCAGAATTCCAAGCCGGACATGGAAATCAATGGAGATTAAATGTGTAGTGTTTAGTTAGAACAGAGCTTAAAATCAGTTTTTTTCAAGTGCGTGTTATTCAGTGTGCATTGGTTAAGAATTCATGAAGTGATGAATATGAGATTTACAAATGAATGCCAAATGATGAACAAAACGATTAAGACTACATATCAAGCTATCCTGTTATTTGTACCGAGTAATTTATTCTCGCATCATATCCAAAGACCAACTTCTTTGGATGTGAATACAGTTTTTAACTGTGCAGCAAAGAATGTTCCACTGATTGAACTTGATCGCGTTCGTGAACACCTCCCGGCTTGGTTGGGCACAGGAACAATTAGGGCAATCACTGGCGCGGTATGTCCAAACCTTGTCGAGTCAAACCACTCAGTGAACGTGACAAGTGCTTTTCGCACCATCTACAAAGTTAGGAGCGGACAATCAACAACTGTCAAGTATCGCATCTTGAACACAGCCGAAGCCTTATCTATCCGTTTGTGTAACCCCCCTCTGTGGGCTCAGAAACAATTTGTCCAGACTCTTAAACTTCCCTGGCCCACTTGTCATTACCCGACAAGGGGTCTACAACCTGATCGTGTGACAAATTGATCAATTACGCATACACACAGAGGCATTCTTAGAGTTGAGAACTGATGTGACTGCAAACCGACAATTTCCCATGGACCATCTCCAGACCATATTTAATGTTATGTATTGGCATGAATACGAATAACTGAAAACGAGCTTGTTCGCCTTTCAAAGGTGACAAGGAAGCGGAAATTATCCAACGCAGACTGTCAAGTTCAATCAGTGGAACATTCTTTGCTGCACAGTTAAAAACCAACTTCTTTGCTATGAGATTAGGAACCCTTTATTTTTAACGCGAGCTCAATAGAAGACAATGTCCACGAAGTACTCAGGGTGGAGGTGGCCATCAGGTTTACACTTTCTCTCTTATTCTTACTCGCCTTGGGCTGCGTTGATGGTTGCCGGTTTGCCTCTTCCGAATGAATCTCGGCTGACTGGGGAGGCTATCAGAATAGCCACAGAGACATCACGACCATAGGGGTGCTAATTATCATCACATTGTTTATAATCCACTGCAGCTTCTGTCCTGGCACCAACCACTTCTATCTTTCCAGTGGTAGGATCTTGAAAAACTTCTAACCTTCTGTTTGACATGTTTTAGTTTCCGTGCTTCCATTCTTTCTATATTTCACGTTCCCATTCGACAGATTTAAACTGTTCAACCTGATCTTCATGAACTATTGCACATATTTTCATAATTATTAGATGAAATAAATTGACCATTTATGTGCACAACCCACGACCAAATTTGGATCGTTAATAAACATTTTTCCAGTTGCTACAGGCTATCTTCGGTAACAGTGGTAGTCGAGTGGATTAAACATCTGTCACGAAAAATTTCAGAGTCTCGAATCCGCCGGTCTCTTTGGTGGTGGACAGCAACTCGCTATCGTATGGCATAATAGCACATCTGACATAGTGTGACATTTGGTTTGATGCCACTCCGAGTTGCAGAGTCAAGGTTGCCCGTTTCGCTCTCCCATCGTGAAATGGGCCTTCGCGGCTATGGAGCATGTCCATTCCATCGCAGTAATACTTCAAATATGCCGTAAATAAGAGGGCAGTCGAAAAAGATAAGTTGGAATAAGTATTACTCAGAACACAGTATTTGTTGGCAAACGTATTTGTTACTGTATTTATGACTTACATCCACGGATCGAATGAAGCAATTTGCCCCTAAATTTGGCGGCAACTGGCAAAACCCGTGAAAGAGCAGCTGGACAAAATGTGTGTGGGGATTAGGAACAATTTGTGTATCACTTAGACGAGAGCTACACATTAGGGATAGCAACAACCACAAACAGAATAAAGCCTGAAAAATAAACTCAGTTGGTCTGAAGTAAATCAAACCCGGCATTGGCTGATCATAGTCGGAGGTGGGTGTCTCACGCTTCGAGTCCGCTACTCGCTCTGAACGCCTCACGAAATCCGCCCAAACGACTAGCATCTCAAATGGCCCTTGCTGGGGAAGCCCTAAGCTCTGCCTCATGTCGGGGGTGTCCCCACCAGAAGTGAGGACGAAAGGCCAATGACCGACGCCCTCCATCAGGTTGACTGGCCGTTGGTAATCAGTCTATGGGAAATGACTCGACCCTGATTGCAAGTTGACCAGGGACAGTGCACAAAGCAAACGGCTGTATACTCGCGTGTATACTTGGCGGAACTGTGTACTGAGCTCCCAGGATGTCTAGTCGCACTAAGTAATCAGTCGACGGCCCCATTAGTTACGTGACCCTCAGATCGTCTTGTTGCCTTGTAGGTTAGAACCTTTTGTCAGAGGCTCCGGTAGGACCCCCTGAGTCAGAATTCTGCTTCGATCTGAACATTCCAATGGCATCAAGCCTGGATCTCTCGCCATGTTTCCGTTGGCTCCACTTTAGTACACCGATTGGTCCTAGTATATAGCCAAGTTTAATTTAAAAGTAGCCTGGGCGGATAAGACAATGAATCGAGATCGACGGTTCATCAATGGTTTCTGTATTTTGCATGCGCAAATATCCATATTTTAGTGTTCGCCAGATATATTCTCATCCAATGATTAATATCGAACATGAAAATAATGATCTGGCTGTTTGTTCTGTTCATGTGGTCTATCTTTCTCGATGCTATGCTTTAGTCGCTTACAATTCCCACATCTAAGTGAATATTTTCGGATGAGTTGGTTGTCATATTTTTTTTCACTTTTCTCAGACGCTTGTAAATTATCTCGGAAACCTTTCGATTTCTGATGCCATGTACCCATAGCACACTCTTTCACGTTGACCAGCTACTGAATTCTCATTAAAAGTGCGGCCAAATGAAGACCGACGGATGGGAGGAGTGGGACACAGGGCACCCATGTTTATAGTGCGTTGTGATGGTCAAAGCTGTACTGCTGTCTGTATAAATCGGAATATTTTAATGAACAGAAGCTTTAGCGTGACTACTCCAAGTCAGCACGTCAAATAACTTACTGCTTTGTGCAACGAAAATATCGGTTCTGACTTTGCGGTAAAAGTCGTCAGATATTTTAGTTATGTTTGAACATCGAGTCAGTGGTTATATTCAAAAATTCACTATTCATGGACAATACACTGTTGATAATTTAGTTTCTCCTGATAAAAAAAATTCATTTCTTCTGTAAACATTGTGGATTCTTTTCATCCGGTCTTGTATGTTGTGCTTAACTCTTAGATTTCAAGCGTTTTGTCACCAGTCAAGATTAGTATCAGTGTAAATGAGCGGCTGACGATGTTCTTTTGTATTTGCAGGTTTGTCATGAGCTTTGAACCTGGACCGCATCGAGCACTTTGGACCGGAATTTATGCATTCGTTTTTCTACTAGATCTTTGACGTTAAAGGATCCGTGTTCAGATTGGAAGGTTTGTTGTCTTCAATCGTTTGTTATTGTTTCCTAACCAAATGTATGAGTATTTTTTATTCATTTCAATAAATTTATTCGTGTGAATAATCCGGACTTATACTACGGTCCAGTATTATTTGCATTCCAGGTTCTGTTAATTGAACTGTTTTGTCGAAAGTGTCTCAGCTTTTCTGTTCTTCACGAGGAAATAACCGACCCAATTTAGACATTTTTCTGAGCGAGCATCCAAATGGAAGGCTGCAGCGCCACATCCACCGAAAGCTACTCGGGCAAACAATTCTTCGGATTCGCACACGTTCCCTCCAGGTGAAGATTTGTTTGAACTAATTTTAACAGTGATGAATACCTGCACCAAAGATCCAGTGCAAAGCGAGTGAGTTTGTTAAGGAAGTTTTGCAAGCCAACTGCTATCCGGGAACATTGGAGGCCTTGAACTCAATGCAAAAAGCCAAATAAATTGAAGAAAACAAGTTCTCATGACTTCGCTGTTTACAGATGATGATTTATTCAATTAAATTGATCGAAATGTTACATCGGCAATCGGAAGCGCGAATCCAGTACCACAGTTGCGTGTATTACAAACAGTCGAAAGATAAGGCTTCCAAAATCACGAATACTGTTGCTGTCTCAAATGTTTCCCATTCTCTGTACCAGTTCATCCGCAGTCATGAAAACGACTCGCAACCTGGCCTAACGATAGTCAAGCTGTATACCGAAAAGATTGTCAGAATCGACGGTAGCATCTGGTCACAAAGCTGACCGGACCCAAATAATAACAGCGGGCAAAACAATCCCCGAACTATAGGCAATCAAATAAGGCTGTGCTTACTAACACACATCCAGCAGCCTTCAGCACTCAAAAGCACTTGACCGTGAGTATTTGTCTACTTTTGCAATGACTCATACAACCTCTTGCCGCCCATTCCTCCACTGGTATTCTTTTTTAAACTTCCAATGTATCTTCAAAACCTTCCTGTTTAAAACTTGCCATCTTTTATCCTAAAGTTTAAAAACAAGAAACTGAATGTCTGAATCTCGCAACGTCTTTCTGTTCTGATAGAAGAAAGCAACCAACCACTTGCCATACCCGATCGATGAGCCCCTATTAACGTAACAGTACGGTCAGTTAGTAAGACAAACCTAAAAATTTGATAATGAGACACCTACTACTCACGGCCGTGTCTTTAGTTTTCGTTCTTACAATTGCTGACATTTAAATGCATTATTCGCGATCAATGTGAAGTGCCGTAGTACGACGCAGCATCGATATAGAATCCGCTGGTGTAATTAAGGGATCTATAAACACTTACTTTATTTTGAAAGGAAAAGCATCTTCCGGGCATCCTTTGAAACAAATTATGGCTCAAGCTAACCTGAAGGTCTTTTGTTTGGCAGCAGTAACCGGTTTAATTTTTTGCAATTTAAAATGTGCTCCTTTTTTGCATAATTCTACCTCCACCACATCTCCAAGCTATGAACAATTTTGATTAAAATTGGAATTCCTATTCCGGACAGTAAGTGGTTTTAATACCAGTCTCCTCATCATTTACTGACCTTTAGCTATCGTTTGGTGGCCTGCTGTTTTTAGCAGCTCTAGCTGGAATAGAAAGAAAAGTTTTTGAGCAACACGTAACACCGACATGCGCATCACGCGCCAGTTGCCCGACCCAGTATCATAGTGTGAATTTCGTCAATAGTTTTAATTTCATTTATAAAATGTCTGTTTATTCCTATTCAAGTCATGACACCTAAACACAGACAGAAGGTACCAAGCGACAGGAAATCTTGTGATATAGGATAAAACAATAACTACAACGAAATCTGGATAAGATGGACCGTATATATGGCTTTCGTTGCCATACTACGGCAAATATTCTGAGGCAGCCAGATGTTGACGTGCACATAGCTTCCAAACGTTTGCTTTTCTTTGACATTTCCTAACCCGGTTTAACCATTTCCAATATCCGTCGCCCACGCTACAAAGAATACTCATCGTAATCTGGACCGCAAAACCTTCATCCGCTTTTCTTGGTTATCCTAACAACATAAATCTGAAGTTTATGCAATCTTTGGACTTGTATACGAAATTTGGTCGGTCACAGCGGATACGAGTTGCCAGTGAGTACTGAATTGGCTTCTACTCAAGCTACGCGAATTTATTCATTAAGAAGACCACAACAGAACGGTACAAAGTTTGAGTTACATTTACAGCTCACGGTATTATATACAAGGTGAGGAATATTCCGATTGGCGGAATCCGTTCCGCCCAATCACTTTTGAGGAGCGTTTGGATTTCACGACTAGTTGTTGTTAAGATTCTCAGTGGCTACTTATTTACACAGGCCAGTGTGCAGCTTTACCCAGACGGTATCACAAGGCTTGCACGCAAACTCACCGCAGTCCAACACAAAAATTTATTTTTAACAAATAATTGTATTTTTCCTCTCCATGAACCGAGTAATAAGATTTACGATCAAGAGAATTATTTGCTCAGCACGATTAACATTTGTTCAAAAGATATTGCATATACCAAATATGCCGCCACGTGCTATAGCTAATATGCACACCGAACAGCATCAGCCAACCTTCTTCTGCTTACTTTTTTGCTTGATTCAAGGTGACAAATAGGACCAGTCGAGTTGACCGACAATGGCCAACCGGCCGACATTGTGGCGTCAAAGAAATCTATGCGCCGTATTTTCTTACGATGAATGTTGATAATTTGAATATCACTCGGTTGTGATGGATGTTGTAATTCGCCAACATTTCGACCACAGCGAGTAACTTTTCTCAAGGCAAGGAAAGCTGAACACGACAACCAAAATGCCAGAGAATCATAGCATCGGTAGCGACGTCATAACATTTGTATCCTTCCACCACCGAGAACTCTCCAGTTTGGTTGCCTAAAATGCGCCATGGCTAGCTTACTGCAACTACTGTTGTGCCCTGTCGATTCACATCAACGAAAGTGAAGTAGAAAACAAAAAATAATTTCTGTACCAGTAGCATCTTGCGTAATGCACATCAGTATTCAATATATATTGTGACGGCCTTGTTAGGATGCTACAAACAGTGTGTGCCAATCTTCTCATTATATACTCGCTTTGAAATTATGCGAGATGACATCCTTCTTTGTTCGAACTCAATAACTGGATTATGCATTAGTGGAGTTTTCCATAGTGAGCAGATTACGTGATTAGTAATCCAGATATTTTTTAATGTTAGGTATTTAGGACACGCAAACAAATTATGGAGTTCTCAACATCAACAAACTCTCTTCCACAAACTTCTTGGTTCCCGTGTTTACTACAGAAGCCTCAACACCTGCGATCATCACAACCGTAGCCGAAGAAACTACGACAAATTAAGTACTGTGATCAAGTGGACATCCCATAGGCCAGTAACTCAGATTTTCGTCGCCGGTGGAAATAACAGAACCGGCAACTCTAAGCATGTCTTATATTAGTTGCCGAACTGATGATACTGTTAATTCGCCCAAGTTTATTGTCAGAACGTCCATCTCGGCAAAATATTTCACTTCTAAGAATCCCAGTTCTTCTCAGTAAGGTACACAAGCTAAAACCCATGCAACTGAATCCATTACGCTAGCTTTCTTTTGATCTTCAATGGAGCTTGCTCGGCGGAATTAAAAATTACGTTGATGCTAATTACCAGCATGTATTCGCTTGTAGTCCTTAGTTATCTCGCACTGTTGACCACTTGATTCGAAAGCGAAAACTGGCTGGCGCAGACATGCCTCACCGCAACCCAGACTAGTAGCTTTATCGGAATCACCGATCGATAGCAACGTTGTGCTGAGCGAACCCAGTAGGATCAATCGAAGAGTTGACCGGTCACGTGAGGCGCTTGAAAGCGTAAACTTTTACTACACATCGACGTGAAGCTTTAGAAAAAAAAGTGAGTAAGAATAGCAAGATGAAAAACTGACTGGTAAAGCAAAATTTGTCGAATTTTACACTGAGGTTTGTATGCACCGGCATACTGGCTGATCTGCACCAGCGATTGAGACCACTATGCCCAAAATCGTGTAATGAAAACCGCCGGAAATACGTAAGAACGAACGTACGAAGGAATGAAATGAGACAATTTATGACGCTACGTGTATATCGACTGGAACATTTCAATAAAGAATTAGGAAGATGTGGAAAATCATTAAGTGGCATTTGGAACTCGAGGTGAAATTCAAAATAATGAACTAAAACGACACTGTTCCCCGGGGTCAGTTCACTTTCATCCGTAATACTTTTTCCGAGCAGCGCAATATCCAAAAAATTTATCCTGCTACGTGTATTGGTGTCTTAAGACTGAAGGGAAATCCGTGTTTTAAGGGAATTTTGTTCACTAGGCGCGCGCTCAGACAAGATTTCTTTTAATCACCAACGCTAGAATAGCCTTATGATACTATATTTGGCGGTGTTTCGTCATCGTAATGAAATGAATAAAGGTGAGCATATCTTGGAAGTATGCTGTGTTGGCTGAGCCCACTGAGGTATGAAGCACGCATTCCATTAAAGCGCTAAATTACATTCACCTGTAATAAATTTGTGGATGATTTTTTTCCGATACATGTCACGATGTTTTTTTTCTAAACTAGAATATCAATGACCCAGTGTTCTAGACGTCTGTGATATGGATCGTTTCAGTGTGTACGTGTATCTGTTTGCCTGTCTACTTTTGCAGGTGGGTTAGCTGACGGATCGATCACTTTGCATGCATGTGGAAGCTTAGGTGACCTCAGCAGCTAAGCCCCACTGTTCACAAAATGAGTTTAGAATATCACGAGATACCCCCCTTTCTCTCATCTTCAACTTCACACTCACTGCGGAAATTCCTGTGTATTGATTAGCTATTTCACACTTGTAAATGGGTATACGAAATCGTCAGAAATTAGACTGAAAACACGCTAACAGAAGAGAACCAATAACAAATTAAATCTGCCCAGGAAGGAGTGAATGAATGACAACAGGTGATACTGACAGTCAGTGCGAAAGCCAACTCATATTCTTCTGGAGTAACTGGATGTGATGAGAGCGAGGTATTATGCACAGGGTGGAAGAGAAAAAATTCCGGAAGCATGCAACCGGTTTTGCTGCGAAAATCACTCTCCAGGTAAACGTACTCCGTACCGTCTGGTCCAGTGATTCACATTTTGTGAGCTCCGTGGTAACCCATCTATGGATCACTCCCGCTTCCTGAAAGGTAGTCCTACCCACATTGTTGAATTAACGCCAGGGGGAAAAGAATTCCTTCGCAAAGTTTGCTTATACAACAAATATGAAAGCTTCGTATCGTATTCCTAAATAACTACAAATACGAATGAAGCACACCCAAAAATCCTGTGCTAAAGCACTCGCTCGGTGTGACTCTGAACGTACTGAACGCACTCGAAGCGTGGAATCCGGGAAGTGCCGCGTGAAGAAAAGCCAGAAAGCGCATCCATTCTTATTCCACTCTTACGTGGATGTGGGCCTATGCATGCACGCCGATGGACAGAAAAACGACAAATGAAGCCTAAACGTTCGACCATATGGGTTTCTACTATGTGCGAAACCCTGAGAAGCAAAACTCGAAGTCATGAACCCGGGTTCGAATGGACTCAATCCGGATAACTATACATTCGATAACCTTTGATAGATGTGAGAAGAGATCGAGGGGTTCAACTACTAGGAAGAAACATTATTCCTTTCCAAGTTTTGCGCACTGAAATTTGAGTAGCATCCTGTTGAAGTGTTGTGGGGGGAAAGAAACCAGAATGCTTTCCCACAGTGAGCGTATATGCGCTCGTTGTCTCGTTAAAACTGAAAATCCGTAGAACCGAAGATTTTCCCTCGCGCAGATCGATCAAGCCAAATGATTAAGTCGCTTGTTTGTAACGCATGTCAGTAGGTTCAAAAGCCAAACATACTGAGTGAACACAAGATTGAAAGCATGAAAATCAATGCACACTACACGTTCAACCGAGTACAGCCCACACCTAGGCATCAATTCTTTTGGTTATAAGACATCAATCTTCAGCCCTGTCGAGATCTTTTCAAAATGGGTGGAGCTCTGATGAAATCCGTTACTTCCTTGTTTCATCACACTTTTGAGCAAGGAGCGTATTCCGTTATCCTGGGGTGAATGAGGCCATTGCCATCTTCAACAATATCACACGCAGCGACTGTAGCAATCAATGTGGTAGTAGTTTAATTCCGATAGTTACTAAGCTATTAGCCTCAATAATGCTGCGCCCTTTGACCCTAGTTCGCGGAAGTAACATCCACGAACGACAGGCCGGATTTCGCTCAGGTCGAGTTTGCATCAACCAGATATTCACTCTCCGACAGATACTCGAAACGCGCCACACGCACCGCTGCCCCACGATCGTAGTATTTCTCGACCTAGGAGGTGCTTTCGACTCCGTGGATCGACCCTCACTATTCAATGCTCTCCATCTGAAGGGTATGCTAACGAAGTTCGCAAACCTGTTGCGAGCACTGCACTCGCATAACTCTGGTCGCGTGAGGGTATACGGTGAATTATCGTTTATTCGAAACGACTAGCGGCGTGTGACAAGGGTGTCCCATGTTTCCATTCCTGTTCAACTTCGTCATGGACGATGTGATGGAAGATGGTTTATGAGGTCTTCCGAATATAGGAATCGAACTGGGAAATGGAGAGGGCCTATGCGAACTAGACTATGCAGACGAAGTCGTTTCCCTGTTTGAATCCGCGGACAATGTCCAACGTTAACTAGACAGACTGTAGAGGTATGTAGCCCGGTCCGCCATGTGCTTTACACCTTCAAAGTGTAAAGCACTGCTACAGGACTGGACGACAGTAGTGCCGAATTTGATACTGGATGGAGAGGAACTAACGACTTTCGACCGTTTCAGTTACTTTGGAAGCTGCGTATCGAACGATAGCAGCTCGACAGTAGAGATAGACACGCATACATACAAGGCTCAAGCGGCATACGCTAGAATGAAGCATTTGTGACATCGGCCTGATATTCTAACTGAAGTTTAAAGGTCGTGTGTACTGTTTTGCAGTGCGCTCACTTCCGTTGTACGATTGCGAGACTTGGAGTATGCGTGTGGGCGATGTTCGTCGGTTGGAGGTTTTCGACAACCGATGTTTACGTAGTATGACTAGGATTGGATGGAGTGACCGGGTGAGTAAGGTACAGGTTAGGAATCTAGTATTGGATGCCAGCTCCTCATCTCAGAGTATTCAACTTAGTACATTTCACTGGTTGGATCACGTGTTGCGTAGACCCGATTTCTTTTGGGCAGTTCGAGTTCACGGACATCGTTCTATCAGTGGCCAGTTAACTCTGAGATAACTCAAAAATATTTTTTCTAAACTTTTATCGTAAAACTGGCAGAAAACCTACGGGCTTTATTTCCGTTTGAAGATTAACATTATACTACATCGTCAAATGTTCATAGAACTTTGATTGAACTGATTGGAGTACACAAGACTGCAAGCCCTGACATGTCAAAGTTAGACAATGAGCATACCAAACTACGAGGCACTGGGCTGTGGGCCGGTGCATCCACTTTCTTTACCGTGGCCAATTTCCAACAAACGTCCGTAATTATTTAGCTACATATTTGGTGCTTTTACAGCAACATTATATCCAAAATATAGAAAACTAAACATGTTCAGAGCCTTTTGTTGAGCTGTCCTCTACTTCGATGTTTGCGGTATATCGGGAACCCGGTCTGCTGAATCAAGAAACAGGGTTATAACTCATCCGAATGTATTATTCCTACGTATTTCTGTTTAGCATACACTTGCCCAGTGTGAAATCGACACTAACAAAAAACGGGATCTTCGTGAGTCTACCAGTCACCATACTAACAGTAGTCCCTGGAGGATCAACAACAACAATAATCCTTTTGTAGACTCGGCTTCAATGTTTTTTGAGGGGGTCATTTGGGGATACTACATGTGAATGTAAACGGAAGCATCCCAAAGTAACTTACAAGGGAATGGTGATAGAAATCAGACAGAAGACCAGTAAATAACAGCCCACTTATTAATAATCGATGATTTTGGACGGCAAGTTCTCCTCAGGAAGCGGATTCGCTACATAGATATTAGGTACCTGCAGATAACAAAGTGGAGCTCAACGGCTCGATACGAGAGATCACCTCCCAAACGGACCTCCGAATTAGAATAAGATCTTTCAGGAAGTGTAAAGCACTAATTTGGAACGACCATTTCCAAGAGAGAGACATGAACTGCCCAAATAGTCTCCGATACCTAGCACGCAATCTTCTTTTCTTAAGTTAAGTAAAGCCTGTTTCGAAACTGACCCCAAATATTACCACGAATGAACGCAGCAATTCTGAAAAGTCCTATTCCTACCGTATCCCAGAAGTCTTTTAAAAATTTTGCGTTTCTTGTTTAAATTATGATATCTGGAAAGAATTGTAAAAATGGAACACACCGGCTAAGCTGTACAATAAGCAAACGTGACTTCAGTCTGTTTAGGAAGTTTCACTTTGTAAGCAGGAACGTGTCTCATTGTTGATCGCCATTTACTCCCTGCGCCTATAGTCACACCCACCAAACCAGATCAATGCCTAGCTGGAGCTAGCCGCATACCAGCAATCCAATGTTGAATAACTACTGTTCTACCACATAGATGAATGCGATTTGCCACTTGCCAAATTGGCTAACAGACTTGAAAGTTAGTTCGCTGAGCTTTAAGCTATATTTATTTATTGGTTTAGGAAGTACGAGGAGGCTGAAGCGCACTTAACCAAAGTTGATTATATATGCTATCAGTATGACCTAAGACAAAAAACGAATGTAAAGCCTGTAGACGGTTACACGAACGGTCATGACGTGAAACGAATCCGCGTGGTAGTATGGAGTATGAAAGATTATTAGGAATCAACAAACAAGAATGAAATCCTTCGAAAAATTTAATGTACAGCTGGAAAGAGTGTAACACGATTGAAGTTAAAGATGACCACTTATAAGAATGCGAAATGTCACCAACTGTCTTTGACTCTGGGTTCTTTGCTACCATCACTACCAATACACAACAGCATATGAGCTAAATGCGAGGAGTCGCCTCGAATCAACGATAATTCACCGTATACCCTCACGCGACCAGAGTTATGCGAGTGCAGTGCTCGCAACAGGTTTGCGAACTTCGTTAGCATACCCTTCAGATGGAGAGCATTGAATAGTGAGGGTCGATCCACGGAGTCGAAAGCACCTCCTAGGTCGAGAAATACTACGATCGTGGGGCAGCGGTGCGTGTGGCGCGTTTCGAGTATCTGTCGGAGAGTGAATATCTGGTTGATGCAAACTCGACCTGAGCGAAATCCGGCCTGTCGTTCGTGGATGTTACTTCCGCGAACTAGGGTCAAAGGGCGCAGCATTATTGAGGCTAATAGCTTAGTAACTATCGGAATTAAACTACTCCCACATTGATTGCTACAGTCGCTGCGTGTGATATTGTTGAAGATGGCAATGGCCTCATTCACCCCAGGATAACGGAATACGCTCCTTGCTCAAAAGTGTGATGAAACAAGGAAGTAACGGATTTCATCAGAGCTCCACCCATTTTGAAAAGATCTCGGGGAAGTTCGTGGGAACCGGACGCTATTCGGATCTTCGGAAGTGGAATATTCGACTCCTGTTCCAGTTCCATTGGGAGGTTGCAGACACCTTTCGCCGATTAGTTGCCTCAGAGATGGGCGTTAATACGTTGGCGTGTGACCAGCTAAACTCATCCTGATGTGCTCTGCACAATAGTTGAGCCTTCAGCTGTCAGCCACGTATGAGCCCTAATTCCTATGGCACACGTCTTCACTAACTGAAGTGCGCTGCCCACAGTTGTCGCGTATAAGCTTGAACAGTCTTTGACTGTTACTGGAAGTGGCCGCTTCCCACCAGTTTTCGCGGTCATTCTTATGGCTCATCGTCAACTGACGCTGCAACTTCCAACGCATCTTATTCACCTCCTCGCGGTTAGGGAGCTGGCGTTTTTAGACCCAGCGACTCTTGCGAGATCCGGCGTCTTTGATGAACGCTAGACCTAGGAACACGCGAAATTTGCTGCCAAATACATAGCCGGCTTAATTTCATCTCACTGCTCGTCTACATTGTTGCTCGATTGAGTTCTTAGTTCCTCGGATAGTTTATGTTCATAGCTGTTACGAACAGCCGAATCACATAGACGTTCGACAGTCAATCAGGTGTGGCCCGCATCCATGGACGTTGAGCTGAAGCAAAAACCGCATTAAAACTAACGCGTGGTCCGGTTCGACGTACGTGGTTCAATATGATCTACAGTTCTGGACAGAACTGCGCCAACGGTAGCATACTGCAATACTGTCGACCTGATTCAGACCACCTGCCAATTTAGAGCGCCATGTCGCTGTGCGACGCGAACTGTGTCGGATATTCTCACTAGATGGGAATAAACGATTGTCTACACAAAACTGGAGAAGTCTTCCCCGTTATCTGTTCACTGAGTAGGTAAGGCGCATCGCCCGCCTAAACAGGATCCCGATGCACCATGTTTTCCAACCTGTAAATTAAAATCACCTGCCACCACTACAATTTCAGAGCGTTTGCTCTTCCGAACAAGAGTGACGAGATTATCGTAAAACTCGTCTTTCTCCATGTCAGTGCTGCAGTCTGTTGGAGCGTATGCCGAGATAACAAATAAGCTGCGATTAACACTACTACCCTTCTGGACGCCGACTATTTCCCGCAGTCTCATGGCAAAAGCGACTGTTAACTGGGATCCAGTCTAGAAGGGCTGCCTCAGCATTCTCAACTAAGACTATTCCTACACCACGTTGACCCATAGCTTGAGGTGCTTCATCTCCCGAAGTGTGAAGGAAATATCTCGACGAGACTTTACGCGAAGTCAGTTGGATTACTCTGCTCGAATCCTGAATTCGTGTTTCACTCACGCATCAGACATCAATCGAAAGTGAGTTCACTGCCAGAGCCAAACACGCCTGTTGGCCAGCCCGCATTAAAGTGCGCACATTGAAGGAACCCAGATTCAGAGGCTGACGAGGCTCGAGAAAATGTGAGCAAACACATCGAAAACTGTCTACTACACAATCTGACAATGAATCGTTCGGGGTTTCGGGCGTGTTATGAGTGGGGACGCCATGGGTAGGTAGAGGGAGTAAAGAGATTCGGTTGGAGACAGAAGAGACAGGCTGAGTAAGAGGGGACTTTGAGCAGTAGCATACTTATCACTACCCACCCCACCTGTGCTCGATGCAATGGGCAGCGCGGTCCTGATTATCCTGCGCGACGACCGATGCAGTATGGAATTATTTGTAGGCCGGTAACTCATGGAAATTGGTGGACGGGCGCTGCTAGAGTCCAACCACTTAGCAGAAGAACGATTAGGGTTCTCAACTAAAGTCTTTGATTCTGACAAGAACCTGACCCCAAGGCAGCAGGGCATAACTGAGTGGAAGCTCATCTACTTGGATCAGTTATTCATCCATTCGTGTTTCCGACTAAGCTGCTAACTCATATCAAACCCCGACATGAAGGATCAGGAGACTACTTCGTCAGGCTTCTAACCATTGACCTTCCATGCATGTTTGGATCTTCGGCTTGAGATAAGCCATACTGTATATCTCGCTGGGTCATGGAGGCACGCAAGCCGTTACAACACGTCAAGGTGTGGTCTCGTTGTGACGGACTCGGTCACCATAGGATTTTTACTTCACACGACCGAGTCCTCAATTCCATCGTAGGAATTACTTGTCATGTGCAAGATGTTTGGGAGTTCTACTCCTCTTCTCATTGTTTTTTCAACTGATTCATCTAGTTAACTAATCTTGGGTGCACATTTCTCGCTAAGTTTGCCTCCTACTTTACAAGTGCCCGCTATGAATCCGTTTTACCCGTTCTCTGTAACCGATATCCGCGTTAAATGGAAATCTAGAAGTTTCGATAATACTTCCACTAGCTTGTGTGTGCTAACTCCTGGGGTCGACGGTCTTTTGGACCAACCAGTAGCTAACTTGGAGACAAGCAAGGACCGCAACTGTGGCCAGTAAGTCCTCTCACCCATGAGACCGCCCAAATGAATTAAATTACCAACTATACATAAAATGCGGCCGCAGCTACCAAACTAGAAAAACGAAGTTTCCAATCGACTAACTTTCCTAACAGTATTTTGGTTTTAATTGCGTTCCGTAGCTCATCAGTCTTAGCTAATATATCGACGTCCCACTAAAAATACAGCGCCTGGTTGACAGTACATCTGAACAATCGGGATGGGAAGGCTGATACCGTGAAATTATCGTTCCAAATGGAAACCACTGGTGGCCTAGGGGCTGACTGAAAATTCCAAACTAAGTTCAAGTGTCTGAGTGGCGCTCATTGTCACTGGCACAATGTCAATCTCCCACCCGCAATAAGTAACGATAGAGTACAGAGTGTAGCAACTTCTTATTATTGATATTGTCACGCGCGTAACAGTTTAGCAATTTTTTTTTCGAGATATTTGGAATAGTCTTTGGCAACAGCAACGAGCAGTTGGAAAAACTCCGACGAATGGAGACTTGTACGTCCTTGGACGCTCAACAATCGTCGTCATAGATGAGCCTACACTATGAAAGCGAGAATTCGCAACTGTCGTCGAAGCTTGCAAAAGATAACCATTTGTCAAGAATATTGACCATTCACTCTTCAAGTCTTCGATCAACAGTTACCATGAGTGACCAGTGGCCGAATCGTCGCCGTTTTCGGAGCTGCCCGACAAGTTCCCCCTTGCCGAACGCTTTTGGTTATTGAGGGATACACTCCAATGTGGACGACTAACGTTCACCGTAGATATCAACGAGAAAACGCTAACGAGAGCCAGTCGAGCACCAACACAGAGGATACATAGGGACTGCGCATAAGTTAGTAGTGAAATGTGTCGCGTCCACTTTACGCAGGTCGAAACTAGTTTCTGCCAAAAGCTCCAGCCTCAGTGGTCGAAATGCGCAAAATAAGCGACAGAAAAAAATAAGGCAGGTTATGCCCTTCGAAACAACCCAGTCGCAGATTTCCAAACGCGAATTGGGATCAGATGTAACGGACAGGCCGTCGGTTCACACCGATCACAATGTACAGGGGAAAATCGGAGGAACACAGACATATCTGTTCCAGATTCACTAATTATGTTGCCTCCATTACTTTGCAAAATAGGTCGGCAAGTTTGCTTGGTCCACAACGGTAATTTTCGACATTCAGAACTAGGGTCCCTGTGCAATATTATTACTTAGCTGTTAGGCTACTTCTAGTGTTGAAGTGAAAAATGTCAGTTACTAATAGGTTTGTCAACATATAACTTAATCAGATAAAGCAAAAGTTGAGACTTATTGCAAAATTAGAATCTCTTCAGACCAATCGGCTCGTGGCGTAGATCAATCATTGCACACATATTCCGCTATTGTTTTAAAGCTACTCAACAGCGGTAGATGAATTGGGACTGAGGATGAAACAGCCATTCAAGCGCCACTTAGAAGCCGAACCAAATAAGAACAAAAGTTGCTGATTGGTTTTTCTCTCGCGTGCCTACTAGTAATGGGGAACATGTATCCTCTAGGTCGAGCTTATGTACACATAAAGTCTACTTGGTCACTATATATCCCAAATAAGTAAAACCTCATTCCTAGGCTTTAAAGCCGTCGAAGCAACAATCGTGCGCAAACAAACTCAGCATCCTTCGCTTGCATTATTTTAGGCTCCAGATTGTTGCCCGCTGATGTCGATTTTATCCTTCATGAATTCAGATACACGATAAGATCATCCAGTTGGGTGCAGAGCCAAAAATCCAAAGCACTAAAGGTACGCACTTGGTATAGGACAAACAGTAATGACCAAGGTGTTTGGCTCTTAAACCAAAACATAGTGTTGTTAGTCGAGTTCTACACAAGCTGTCATATTTTTCTGGCTACAGTTGGGACCAGTTTCATTTGCGTGAACAAGCCCCATTAGGCACTAACCACTCCTATCCCATGACATAGGCACGTATTGCCTGACTCCGAGTTAACAGCAGAAGGCTCCAAAAAGCTTTCGCTCAACTGAGCCCTCGGCCAATTCAAGCCTCAGAATCATCGTTCTCGGTTCCCTTTTACCGTACGGTAGGCCATAAATGCTGCCGCTTACATCAACAACCTGCTAGCCCGCAGTTCACTAGTCCGATTATGTGTGGAGCTCTTATCAGCCGATATGAAGTGAAGGTAAGAACAAAAGGGTAAAAGGTTAGACCTAGACAGCTACTTACCGTGGGATTCCGGTCAAAATGGGCCTCACGAGACCAGAAACTGGAATTCTTATTTTGTGCTCATATATTGATACAGTGGGGTAGAGAGCAGAGAATCTAAATGTATTACTGGAAGTAAACGGCAACCGAGAGAAGCCGGTATAAGAGAATCACCTGAGACCCAACTTACTGTACGGGATACGTGATGCCATCCGGTTTCCACATCGTGTTCAATATTTTTTCACTTCACGCGTCAGGTAGATCTGTTTCATACCCAAGCCACTATCTTGATAGGAAGAGAAACCAAGAAACCCTTTATTTCGCCCACTACGCTACAAAAGAGGGATGGACTGAAACTTTAAAATATGCTTATTCCAAGGTTTCAGAGGGTAAAATGCCACACCGTAACATTCTGCAGTCTTCAAACATAAATCGAAGGTGTACCACATGCCCTCCAGAGTTGTGAAATAATAAAGAGGAACTGGAAGCCGTGACTGTAAACTGAGCGACGGAACCGGGCAGGTTCTCAGTAGATCAACCCAATAACGAACCTGGCGAATCACTATACCTCGCAATGAAATCCCGGAATCAAAGTCACGACAAGAATGTGCCTCTACGTGGTGTGACGACTTACGTGCCTCCATGGCCCAACAGACCATGCTGCAAGGCTCATCTTGAGCTACAGATTTAATTCCTCCTGGATGGTTAATGGGTCGAGCAACAATTAACAGACCCTTGGCCTTCCACGTTCGTTCACTTGGGCTACAGACTCAACTGAAGTAATGAGTAGAAGAATAACTTGTCCACCGTGCCATGTAGACATTACTTTTAAAGCTAAAGATCCTAATTTCCATACACGGGATGTACATTCATTATTACCAATCTATCCCCATGAGTTACCGGCCTACAAATAATTCCATACTGCATCGGTCGTCGCGCAGGATAATCAGGACCGCGCTGCCCATTGCATCGAGCACAGGTGGGGTGGGTAGTGATAAGTATGCTACTGCTCAAAGTCCCCTCTTACTCAGCCTGTCTCTTCTGTCTCCAACCGAATCTCTTTACTCCCTCTACCTACCCATGGCGTCCCCACTCATAACACGCCCGAAACCCCGAACGATTCATTGTCAGATTGTGTAGTAGACAGTTTTCGATGTGTTTGCTCACATTTTCTCGAGCCTCGTCAGCCTCTGAATCTCAGCTTCTTCAATGTGCGCACTTTAATGCGGGCTGGCCAACAGGCGTGTTTGGCTCTGGCAGTGAACTCACTTTCGATTGATGTCTGATGCGTGAGTGAAACACGAATTCAGGATTCGAGCAGAGTAATCCAACTGACTTCGCGTAAAGTCTCGTCGAGATATTTCCTTCACACTTCGGGAGATGAAGCACCTCAAGCTATGGGTCAACGTGGTGTAGGAATAGTCTTAGTTGAGAATGCTGAGGCAGCCCTTCTAGACTGGATCCCAGTTAACAGTCGCTTTTGCCATGAGACTGCGGGAAATAGTCGGCGTCCAGAAGGGTAGTAGTGTTAATCGCAGCTTATTTGTTATCTCGGCATACGCTCCAACAGACTGCAGCACTGACATGGAGAAAGACGAGTTTTACGATAATCTCGTCACTCTTGTTCGGAAGAGCAAACGCTCTGAAATTGTAGTGGTGGCAGGTGATTTTAATTTACAGGTTGGAAAACATGGTGCATCGGGATCCTGTTTAGGCGGGCGATGCGCCTTACCTACTCAGTGAACAGATAACGGGGAAGACTTCTCCAGTTTTGTGTAGACAATCGTTTATTCCCATCTAGTGAGAATATCCGACACAGTTCGCGTCGCACAGCGACATGGCGCTCTAAATTGGCAGGTGGTCTGAATCAGGTCGACAGTATTGCAGTATGCTACCGTTGGCGCAGTTCTGTCCAGAACTGTAGATCATATTGAACCACGTACGTCGAACCGGACCACGCGTTAGTTTTAATGCGGTTTTTGCTTCAGCTCAACGTCCATGGATGCGGGCCACACCTGATTGACTGTCGAACGTCTATGTGATTCGGCTGTTCGTAACAGCTATGAACATAAACTATCCGAGGAACTAAGAACTCAATCGAGCAACAATGTAGACGAGCAGTGAGATGAAATTAAGCCGGCTATGTATTTGGCAGCAAATTTCGCGTGTTCCTAGGTCTAGCGTTCATCAAAGACGCCGGATCTCGCAAGAGTCGCTGGGTCTAAAAACGCCAGCTCCCTAACCGCGAGGAGGTGAATAAGATGCGTTGGAAGTTGCAGCGTCAGTTGACGATGAGCCATAAGAATGACCGCGAAAACTGGTGGGAAGCGGCCACTTCCAGTAACAGTCAAAGACTGTTCAAGCTTATACGCGACAACTGTGGGCAGCGCACTTCAGTTAGTGAAGACGTGTGCCATAGGAATTAGGGCTCATACGTGGCTGACAGCAGAAGGCTCAACTATTGTGCAGAGCACATCAGGATGAGTTTAGCTGGTCACACGCCAACGTATTAACGCCCATCTCTGAGGCAACTAATCGGCGAAAGGTGTCTGCAACCTCCCAATGGAACTGGAACAGGAGTCGAATATTCCACTTCCGAAGATCCGAATAGCGTCCGGTTCCCACGAACTTCCCCGAGATCTTTTCAAAATGGGTGGAGCTCTGATGAAATCCGTTACTTCCTTGTTTCATCACACTTTTGAGCAAGGAGCGTATTCCGTTATCCTGGGGTGAATGAGGCCATTGCCATCTTCAACAATATCACACGCAGCGACTGTAGCAATCAATGTGGTAGTAGTTTAATTCCGATAGTTACTAAGCTATTAGCCTCAATAATGCTGCGCCCTTTGACCCTAGTTCGCGGAAGTAACATCCACGAACGACAGGCCGGATTTCGCTCAGGTCGAGTTTGCATCAACCAGATATTCACTCTCCGACAGATACTCGAAACGCGCCACACGCACCGCTGCCCCACGATCGTAGTATTTCTCGACCTAGGAGGTGCTTTCGACTCCGTGGATCGACCCTCACTATTCAATGCTCTCCATCTGAAGGGTATGCTAACGAAGTTCGCAAACCTGTTGCGAGCACTGCACTCGCATAACTCTGGTCGCGTGAGGGTATACGGTGAATTATCGTTTATTCGAAACGACTAGCGGCGTGTGACAAGGGTGTCCCATGTTTCCATTCCTGTTCAACTTCGTCATGGACGATGTGATGGAAGATGGTTTATGAGGTCTTCCGAATATAGGAATCGAACTGGGAAATGGAGAGGACCTATGCGAACTAGACTATGCAGACGAAGTCGTTTCCCTGTTTGAATCCGCGGACAATGTCCAACGTTAACTAGACAGACTGTAGAGGTATGTAGCCCGGTCCGCCATGTGCTTTACACCTTCAAAGTGTAAAGCACTGCTACAGGACTGGACGACAGTAGTGCCGAATTTGATACTGGATGGAGAGGAACTAACGACTTTCGACCGTTTCAGTTACTTTGGAAGCTGCGTATCGAACGATAGCAGCTCGACAGTAGAGATAGACACGCATACATACAAGGCTCAAGCGGCATACGCTAGAATGAAGCATTTGTGACATCGGCCTGATATTCTAACTGAAGTTTAAAGGTCGTGTGTACTGTTTTGCAGTGCGCTCACTTCCGTTGTACGATTGCGAGACTTGGAGTATGCGTGTGGGCGATGTTCGTCGGTTGGAGGTTTTCGACAACCGATGTTTATGTATTATGACTAGGATTGGATGGAGTGACCGGGTGAGTAATATTGAGATTAGGTCGCGTTATAACTATAACGATAAGACCGACCCTGCTATACCACTCAAAAACATGGACGTCGCGGATAGTAGATGTGCGCAGACTATCGGAATTTGAACGCCAACGTACTCGTAATGTTGCTAGTGTGGCAGGAAAAGTGTATCAGCAATGCAGAAGCTTAGCATAGATTACTGTACCCTTGAACTGAATCAGTGGAAAAGATACTGAATCTGAGATTAAGGTGAATGGGGCATCTATTACTCATGCCTGCAGATCAACTCTCTTGATATACACTCTCATCCGGAGCGGGCACTTGTCAGAAGATGGACCAGAATAGTCAACTCATGATCCAAGGAAAG
>LUCM01011238.1:0-67455 GCA_008360955.1 Fasciolopsis buskii | reverse complement strand
TATTGGAGATTAGGTCGCGTTATAACTATAACGATAAGACCGACCCTGCTATACCACTCAAAAACATGGACGTCGCGGATAGTAGATGTGCGCAGACTATCGGAATTTGAACGCCAACGTACTCGTAATGTTGCTAGTGTGGCAGGAAAAGTGTATCAGCAATGCAGAAGCTTAGCATAGATATCTCTCTCTTTTTATATATATATATATATATATATATATATATATATATATATATATATATATATATATATAAACTTTTAACATGGTATAACAGGTCAAACACTATTGCTGTCGGGGACTTAGTGTCTAATCCAATAAGCTATCCTGAAACAGCTGTATAAGGCGGATTAAGTGAAAATCTTCTGTTGTCTACCTGATACATAAAAAAATTAAAATACAATTACATTCTGTTACTTTATCAGGAGACTCGTAGATGAGACCGTCAGCTCCATTAGCGGATATTCAGTTAGCGGTTCGCCAAGTACCTTTCCAACAACAACAGCTGGTAAATTTTCGAGACTAACAAACCTAAACAAGCTATTGACAAAATACTTGACATTTGGGTGATCGCCTGTCAACCAAAAATGGACTGGATCCAGATATGCAATTAGTGACGCTGATTAGCACCCTTATGAAAGTATGCATTCAACTACAATTATGACAATGAAACACGTATAAAATTCGGTCAGTGAATTTTACCCGATACCGATAAAAAATCGAAAACATGGGGAAGGGATATGAACACTGGATGATAAAACGACTTACACCCTCAGGGTGTTACACATTCTTGTAGGGTTCATTGAAGAGAATTGGTCACAAGCGGATAATATTATACAGTGGCAAATAATACAGTCTAATAGCGGTCTTCACTTCTATCCCTGGACGAGCGATAGCGGCGATCACGGGAGTGTCGACCATTGCTTCGGCTGGAACGACGTTTGTTGCGATGCCGGCTGTGGGATCGACTGCGTGAGCGACTACGAGAACGGTGTTTGCGGTCTCGGCTACGTTCTCGGTGGCGACTACTTTCTCGTTGTTTTTCCATCTCTCGGCTAAAAGTCGAGCGATTGTAGCCCTCGAATCGACGTCTACGAACGATCTGCTCCGTTTGCACAACTTGTCGTAATTCTGCTAACTTTTCGCGAATTTCGATAAAACCCAAGTGTAACTTCCCGCCAAAGTGATCAGCCAAACGACGATCGTTGTCGTGTATTCCCAAGTATGCAGAACAAACCTCGCATACGCGTAGCTTTTGTTGTTGATATGTGCTTGTTGGTATAGCAGTTCTTAGTTCGGATTCATTTCTGGACTTCTCTTTGTTCAGTTCCTCAACTTCTTTCATAAGATCAAGTGATTCATCTACACGTCCATCCGCGCCTAATTGTTCCGCTCGCGCTAATTTGGTCCCGATTTGTTCGCTTAATGCATTGATCTTTTCGGCCTTCTGCTGCGCTTCGTCCGTCAGCTCTTCCTGAGTTTCACGTAGCTTGGCTTTTGCTAGTTCTGTTCGGTGGTCACTATCTCGAATGAATGCTTGTAGATGTTCCAAAGCCTTTAAGAAAGATAAGATCAGTTAAGATAGACTTACGTCCAACTCATAGGCGTATTTTTTCCTGTCCGGATCTCGCCGATAGTCTGCCTTCAAGGCAGGATCGTGGATAAGAGTGCACGCCCCAAGATCCATGCGCTGCGAAGGGGTAATCAATGGAATTCAAACTTACGGTTCCCGAGAGAATTTCATGTGGACAGGAATCCAGGAGGTAACTCTTACAGACTCGAGGATCATCGAATGAAATCGGCGGCTGACCTCCTACATGAACATTAGTGGCAGAGCAGATAAAGCATTCGAATGGTGAGACACTGGTAAAATGTCAAGTAAGTCATATTAAACCCTTGGGACCCATTACTTACATGAATTGCCATTCAACCGATCAAACACATTCATGAACACCTTAAAAATAATGAAGAGATAAATTGAGAGTCACGAGTACGCAAGGTCCAACGCAAAATCTATCCAAAAACGCATTAGTGGAGGTAAAGTACACGTCCAACGACTAAAATGAAAACTGAATGCGTGGGAAAGGACAGAGAAAACGCTGAGTCGCGATTCAAGCAGTGTGCAGGAAACAAATTACCTCAGATAACCGCGCTACGAAAGTAATTAGAACTCAATCTCTCGGGAGGTGGGAATGCTAGTTACAGTTAACCTTTTGCGGTCGCTTTTCTTATTTAATAATAAATGTTACCAGTGAAAAAGTAAACCATATCAGCGATAATCTAAGTCATTTTAGGGTACCTGTGAACTGATTGATACTCACGAGATTAAACTGCCGATAATCCTTTGGACAAAGAATGCACGCTTCATTACAATGTATCTGTGCTTGAGATGCATATTACCCAGGTACCTGAGAAACTGGATAACATGCATATAACAAGGATAATTTTAAAGCTCCCGTATTACCGTGAGAATCACTTTGATGTCTCCTGATCGCCTATAAGAAAAAAGATGTGATTATCTGAAGAGCTGTACCTATCAGACCACCTAGACACACTGGTGGTGATGCACTGCTCTGTGCATGGATTTCGGCGATGTAACCCAGATATTTGACAAAAAGTTGTCAAACGTTTCCATCCTTTTTTTGCCACCTTGAGAACCCACCAGAAACTAGTGGTTTTTTCAAACCCGACTTATAAAGACTGTGAGTAGTTTTTTGCAGAAGCAATGTGCTGACAAAAACGTCCCAAAAACGCGAATGCGCAAAAGTCCATCAAATTAGTGGCTAATTTTCAGTAAAGCGGACCAGCTTTCATCAAATGGGCGACTACAGGCAAACACTGACAGTCTGTAGAAAGGCGGGATTTCACCTGATAGATCTTGTAACTAACGTGCTTTGGCGAGTTCCCTGTTTTATGCAGTTGATCTGCAGTCTTTCGATTAAATACACAGAGCGACGGTTCCCAGAAAAACTGTTTTGGTTTGGACATCCAGCCACTACCTCTCAGAGTAGCTTACCATCAAATTTGACCTATTAAAACCTTAAAAAATGCAGCTGACTTGTGACAACGAAAAGTGGATTTCTCGCTGCACTCGTGATGGGGCTCTTTAAGATTCTAAAGATGACTAGTCAACCACGAGTAAAATCAGTACTAGAAGCTCCCTATTCTTTGGTCTTTGAATTAGAAAGCTCGAAAACACTCGTTTCGTACATGCGCGAAACACGCATAGTGAAACGGATACGCCTGATAGGCCCAAGAGCCAAGAGAAGTAATGAGAAAACCGACAACTACAATTTCGAAGTATAGAGCAGCATAGAACCGTATACGGTCGCGGAGAACCAGGAAGTGGCGCTGAGCCGAGTGATGGGGAACCAACATCGAACGCCGAGAGGATCTGCACAATTGGTATTCAAATTTTTGGGCCTTGAGGTCAAGAAGATTAACCCATTCAGGTTTGTAATATGCATTTACCTGCCACCGCGCACAGGTTCCATTGAGGCTATGATATTGTTAACGAGCAAAATATTATCACTATCAACGTGGAAAACAACCGCACTGCAGGTTAAACAAAAGGAAAATGCTCAGTGGACACTTATCCACCTTTCACACAACGCGAGATAGTCCGTGAATAAGGCTACATTTGCAGCCATTCGGTCGATACCTTGACAGCGCAAACAAAAGTTGGAAGCGCCTAGCTTCACTAATGTACGATACAATAAATAATGATGCTGCAGATCTGCAGCCATCATAAGTCTGAATTTGAAACGTAGGCGACATCTGACGACAAATCGCTAGGTGACGGTAGACTGGAAAATCTCCCCTAAACGTAAAAGCACCGTAACACAATACATCACAAGAACTGCATAAAACTGCTACGCACAAAAAGGTATGGCAGCAGCAACTGACAAAAGTAACAATGGTAAAACATGAGAGCACTTAACGACCGCCACTTCTCCAAATTAGATCCTGTAGTGACAAGAGTAGGTTTGCTCGTGTCGTACATCCTCGATACTTTCGAGTAGCAATAAACTGGTTCCTCGAGTGATGTTTTACGGGCTAAGGCGGTAGTTTCTCGGGGTAGAACTTAGTTGATACCGACCGAATCAGAAAGAACCTACTGATTGTAAACTTTAAACAACCAAGAGGAAGTGCACAAGCGACTAGAAGGTCATGTGCATACCGGCCAAACGACATAAATGCCCCATAGCCGTTTCGAAATGAGGCCGCTAGTCATTACTTTGATTCACAAGGCGCCCACCTAGCGTAGAACTGAGATGCTTTGGTTTGGTTCCTGTCTTACAACATAGGCTGTCGTGATATTCTTATTGTGCGTCTTTTGCAGGAGTACAGTGGATTAAATCTTAACATCAAAAACCCACAGCAATTCAGGAACCCATGAAAATCTGGCAATACGAAGGGGTACTGGCAGACGATCATCTATCGATGAAGCTATTGGAGTTGGTGAAAGTTCGACCGATCGTATCTCAGACTACGACGTGATTCATTCGACCACTAACAGCCAAATCGCAACTCAAAATTGGCTGGTTTATTGATGGCCCTCGTTATTCGTTATCTGCTGTGAGATTTGCAATCTGAGAATATCGTGGTGATTGGGTAAATTAAAAACTGCAGAAATCATCCTTAGAATTCCCGGAAATTGTTATTGTATGCAGATCGAATGAACTTATTTTCACTAGAGGAAGAACTTTCAACGAATTCAGCCGGCTACCGTTCCAGAAAATCAAATTATTCCCCTATCAGCCGCGACAGTAATCCGGAGTAGATGTTTCTGTGCAGAGGACCATCATCTCTAGCTAAATTAAGTCGGTTTTTGCCTGCAGTAAATAAATCAGATAATTGCTACGTCATGGCAGCTGAATTCATAAGCTTTTAATAGCCAAAATGGGCGGTTAACAAAAAATGAATTCTTAAAACCTTGATGATAAACCGAAGGTAATTAATCTGCAAGTCCTTGGAGATTTCGTGACAATGATCGCAGTCCAGACAGGTATTGGGAGAACGCAACTGGTAGAGATCGTGGAGAATACCCTAGTAATGATAAGTTCCGGGTCAGCAGAAAAGTCCGTATTCGTTTTTTATCTTTTTTACTTCCTGTATTAATGAAACAACAATGTACATTTTTCAGGAAGAGGGTCTCAGCTAACAGAGGGCTGCCAAGTGGGGAAGTTGACCGGCGGTAGGAGGATTCGAACCCGCGATCTGCACATTCAAACGCTACGACCTTATCCGCTTGGCCACCGTTTCAATGAGACCGTACCTTGGTGTGATGTGGACGGCCTGTGTGTCACTATGACTCGAGCTATACAGAATGGTTTATCTCAAGCCGACGATCCAATCATGCCTGGAAGGTTAGTGAATATAGGTCTGACGAAATAGTCCCCTGGTTCTCTAGGTCGATCTGAGCTGGCAACTCAATCGGAAAAATGAGTGGAAGATCCAGGTGGATTGGGTTCCATTCAGCCACAACCCGCTGCCTTCTTGTTAGAACCCTAATCGTTCCTCTGCTTAGCGGCTGGACTCCCTGGCAGTACCCGTTCTACCATGCCAATGAGTTACAAGTCTACACAGAATTCTTTATTGCATCAGTCGACGCGCAGCAGAACTATTAGGGTTCTCAATGTCTGGTTCTAACAAGAAGGCAGCGGGTTGTGACCGAATGGAACCCAATCCACCTGGATCTTCCACTCATTTTTCCGATTGAGTTGCCAGCTCAGATCGACCTAGAGAACCAGGGGACTATTTCGTTAGACCTATATCCATTAACCTCCCAAGCACGATTGGACCTTCGGCTTGAGACAAACCATTCTGTATAGCTCGAGTCATAGTGAAACGCAAGCCGTCCACATCACGTTGTTAAACTATAATGCAGTAATACTACGACATAACCGATGTTCAAACTCCCTACGTCTTCTATCCGTAACGATCATGTTATCGAACCCAGAAAAGGACGGATTTTACCGTTGCAGTTAAGCCCTGACTAATGATCGATAAGCGGATGCCAGAGCAACTACACAGATCGCATCACCGTCGTCGTCGATTTCAGCTAAAAAGCAATCCTTAGTAGCCGCTCGTTTCCTATATATAGCTATATGTGGGAACATAAAGGATAAGTAGACGAAGGACAGGGATTGGACTAACAGAGATGGCCTAGGGTGGTTCAGTTCAGTTTACTTTTCACAACCATGAACCTTGCATGGATGTGCCGTGGTTCAAACTGCTACTTCGCAGCATTCACAATCGGTGGGAGAAAAAACTAAGATTCTGCAAAGAATGCAGAATTTTTGTGAATACAAATCACTAACTGTAACAATCGGCAAAATTACCTAGCCTCTAACCACTGTGTTGGACGGTCTAGTGCGTCCCTACTGGGTGATCTAACTCGACCTACACGGGGCGATCCATTGGCTAGGATTTTCATGCATTTTCGCTAGGTCATGGGCTGCCCACCTTGGGCCATTTTGTAATCATTGTCTTGAAGGACAGTGCATATCGAGGCAATCAATATGGGGGCATGCCAAACACACATTAGCCACTTTAATTTATTTGAAGTCAATGCTTATCCTAATTACCGAAACGCCGGGTTCCGTAACTTTGTAAATGTTGAAAAATCCTCGAACATTCCGAGAATACCATGAGGACAACGATGCTCGAACACCGGTGGTCTTTGTATGTATTCCGTTTCCAACGACCACGTTTCTGAATCATAAAACAGGACTAACCTTGCAGCTGCTGTATAAAGTTGACTCTTGATCGGAAGCCTAATATCGCGCCTAAGCAGATGTCTTAAATTTGTAGGTGCCAATCCAGCTTTTCCAACACTTAAAGACACTTCAGTCAGTATACGCTCATCAGCAAAACAGCAAAACTCTTCGACTTCCCCCAACCTCTTTTGCAAAAACAAAGTAAGGCTTCGAGCCAATTCAGTTTTGGAACAGCATTTTACTCTCCGGCGGTGCAAAATGCATGCCAAACATATTCACACTACAGCTCAGACGACCAAGGAAAATCTTTTATTCAACCTGTCTCTTTTGTTTCCAACCCAATCTCTTTGCTCCTTCTGCCTACCCATAGGATCTCCATTGATAACTCGCCCGATATTCGCAACGGCTTATTGTCAAGTAGTTTAGTAGGTGGTTTTCAGTATGTTAACTCACATTTTCTCAAGCCTCGTCAGCCTCTGAATCTCGTTTCCTTCAATGTGCGCACTTTAATGCAGGCTGGCCAACAGGCGTGTTTGGCTCTGACAGTAGACTCACTTTCGATTGATGTCTGATGCGTGAGTAAAACACGAATTCAGGATTCGAGTAATGTAATTCAACTAACTGCGCCAGATGTCACGTCAAGATATTTCCTGTACACTTCTGAAGACGAAGCAGCTCAGGCTATGGGTCAACGCAGTGTAGAAATAGTCTTAAGTGAGAAGGATGAAAGTCCTTTTAGATTGAATCCCAGTCAACAGTCACTTGTGCGCCGTGAGACTGCAGGGATCAGTCGGCGTCCGGAAGGATAGTTGTGTCAAGCGCATTTTATTTGTCTTTTCGGCATACGCTTCCACAGACTGCAGCACTGACATGGAGAAAGACGAGTTTTACGATAACCTCGTCACTCTTGTTCGGAAGAGCAAACGCTCTGAAATTGTAGTGGTGGCAGGTGACTTTAATGCACAAGTTGGAAAACTGAGTGCATCGGAGTCCTGTTTAGGTGGGCGATGCGCATTGCCTGCTCAGCGAACAGACAACGGAGAAAGACTTCTCCAATTCTGTGCGGACAATCATTTATTCCTAACTAGTACGCATTTCCAACAAAGTTCGCGTCGCACAGCGACATGGCTTTCTAACACGACAGGTACACTGAGTCAGATTGACCATATCGCAGTTAGCTACCGTTGGCGCAGTTCTGTCCAGAACTGTAGATCATACTGGACCACGTACGTCGAGTCGGACCATGCGTTAGTTTTAATGCGATTTTTACTGCAGCTGAATGGCCATCGACGCAGGCCACAAATCCGATTGGCTGTCGAACGTTTGTCTGATTCGGCTGTTCGCAACAGCTACGAACAGAAACTGTCCGAGGAACTAAGAACCGCAGCCAATAGCAATGCAGACGATCAGTGGGATCAANTTAAGCAGGCGATGCATTTGGCAGCGAATTTCGCCTGCGGTCCCAGACCTAGCATTCATCAAAAACACTGGATCTCGCAAGCGTCGCTAATTCTAATGGAGCAAAAACGCGAACTGCCTGACTGCAAGGAAATGAATAAGATGCGTCGACATTTGCAGCGTTAGTTGACCATAAGCCTTAGGAATGACCGCGAAAGCTTGTGGGTTAAGGTAGCTGAAGAGATGGAAGTGGCGTCCGCTTCAGGTAACAGTCAAAGACTGTTTAAGCTTATACGCGACAGCGGTGGGCGGCGAACTTCGATTAGTGAAGTCGTGTGCGATAAGAATGGAGAGCTCCTTCATGGTAGACAGGAAAGACTGGACCGTTGGGCAGAACATTTCAAGGATCAGTTTAACTGGCCATACGCTATCGTATCTAGTCCGACGTCTGGAGCTGTGAATCCTTGGGAGGTGTCACTTGATCCCCCAACGGGAGTGGAAGTGGAGTCGAATATTCGGCTTTTGAAGAGGGGAAAAGCTGCCCGTCCCGATGAACTTCCCCCAGTTCTTTTCAAATTGGGTGGAGAAATGCTGATGAAATCACTTACCTCCTTGCTTCATGATATTTGGAACGAGGAGCGTATCCCGCTATCGTGGGGTGAGTCACTAATTATACCCATCTTCAAGAAGGGTACACGGAGTGACTGCAGCAATCATCGCGGCATTAGTTTAATCCCGATAGTCACTAAGGTGTTAGCTTCGATAATGCTGCGCCGTTTGACATCGATTCGCGGGAGTAATATCCGCGAACAACAGGCCGGATTTCGGCTAGGTCGAGGTTGCATCGATCAAATATTCACTCTTCGACAGATACTCGAAACGCGCCACACGCACCGGCGCCCTACGATCGTAGTCTTCTTCGACTTGAAAGGTGCTTTCGACTCCGTGGATCGACCAGCACTACTCAGTGCTCTCCACCGGAAGGGTATGCCAACAAAGTTTGTGAACCTGTTGCGAGCACTGCACTCGCATACCTATGGTCGCATTAGGGTATACGGTGAACCTTCACGTTCATTCGAAACAACTAGTGGCGTTCGACAAGGGTGTCCCATCTCTCCATTCTTGTTCAACTTCGTCATGGACGAGGTAATGGAAGATGCTTTAGGAGGTCTCCGGGATGTAGGAGTGGAACTGGGAAATGCAGGAAAGCTATGTGACCTAGATTACGCAGACGACGTCGTGTGCCTGTTCGAGTCTGCGGACCATGCACAACGGGCATTAGATAGACTGTCGAGATGGGTTGCTCAATTCGGCATGTGCTTTGCACTTTCAAAGTGCGAAGTACTGTTACAGGACCGGATGACAGCAGCGCCAAACTTGATACTGGATGGAGAGGAGCTGACGATTGTGGACCGTTTCACCTACCTTGGTAGCTGCGTGTCCAACGACGGTAGCTCGGGATTGGAGGTAAGTATGCGTATATCCAAGGCTCGAGCAGCTTCCACTGGATGGAAGCACTTGTGGCTTCGGCCTCATATTTCACTGAAGTTGAAAGGTCGTGTGTACTGTGCTGCGGTGCGTTCAGTTCTGTTGTACGGTTGCGAGACTTGGAGTATGCGTGTGGGCGATGTTCGTCGGTTGGAGGTTTTCGACAACCGATGTTTACGTAGTATGACTAGGATTGGATGGAGTGACCGGGTGAATAATATTGAGGTTAGGAATCTGGTATTGGGTGCCACTTCTGAGAATAGCTTGTTTCAGCGTACGAAACTTAGTAGACTACGTTGGTTGGGTCACGTGTTGCGCACGACGAACACTCGTCTACCATGCCGTGCCTTATCTTGTGTTCCTCCCAAGGAATGGATGAAGCCATGTGGAGGCCAACAGATGACATGGCAACGTGGGATGAGAAAATGTACAACGAACTTAGGTAAAACTAGGTGTCCCACGCCTTCGTGGTTGGAGTCCGACAGACTCGTTGACTTGCTGGCTGGAGACACTCAAGGATATGGCAGCGAACCGTGAACAGTGGCGATCGTGTTGTCATTTTCTATCGAATCAGAATGATTGAAAACACGTGCGTTTGTACAGTTAGGCTGTGTTCCGTGTGTTGGCTGCAGCAGTATCTTATCTTTTCCCGCCTGTGTAGGTCCACTCCCTGTTCCCGTTGGATATATCAACGTGTAACTCTGGGGAAAGGCAGCGGTCAGTGAGGCTTGCCTTGCTGTTTAACGCTGAACGATGATGAAGGAAAATCCGCAACTTACTTGGATCTTCACTCAGCAGCACAGCGTTGTCCGCATACCGTTGGGCAGTTTTTTGCCTGTGCACATATCAAACCTAATATTCTCACATGAGGACGGGACTATATCTACCTCAGTGATGAAAGGGGACAACCCTGACGAACAACACCTCTCACAATGAACTCGGATGAAACAACACAAAGAAAGGCTTTGGCTGTTCGCACACAGCGGTTGAAAAAGCGAAATAAATCTATCGGGTACACCCTTTGATGAGAAGCCCAGCCGAAGAACCGCATGTTCGACTGAGCCAAACCCCGCTATTAGATCAAGACAAATTGTGGGTCTAAGAAAAACGCGCCTATGTTCGGAAATTTGTCGCGAAGTGAAGATTCGATCAATACAACCCCCCGGGGATGGAAGCCGGCTCGATTCTCACACATACGCCTTTCGCGAACACTAGTTAATCGGTGGAACATAATGGCCTCAAGCATTTCCCATGCAATGCCTACCAAACTAACTCCTGCGATATTCACATAATGACTTATCACCCTTCCCGCAAGTGGTCACGGTCACCACTTTATACCAGTTCTTATGAATCTCTTCGCATGCCCCGATTGTTCCCGAGTTGTTAGCTCAGATGTTAACATATCACCACTGACCTTGAAGGACGGACACAATCCTGTCATGCCTTTTCAGAAAACTCACACCTCTGACCATTTCGGATGAAGAGTTGATATATGCCGGCGCTGGTTCACTTGTAAGCATAAATGGAAGGCCCAGTTAGCTAGTGAGCCAACTAACCTGTTCCTTAAAGTGTTGTGCCCACCTCCCATGAGAGCGAATCAATGAGGCGTTGCATTTTTTTTTATCTTGCTCACACCCGGCTTCCGTAGAACAGTATTCCTAACCAGTCGGTGAAGATGGACTACTGCCGATAGTTGGAATCTTTTCCACTTCCCTGCCCATTATTCCTTGCGGTTACCTCTCAGGCTCATGGTCAGCTAACGTTTCAGGGATATACACACTATTGTGTGGCATCCAAGAGGACAAATTTACGAACATCTAACAGGGCGACTGAAGTCGAAGACATTCATCGTCTTTGAGGTTTATACGGGATGGAGTCCCGAGCGGCGGTTACCATTGAGTACAGGGCCTCGTTGATTGGCTTCCATTGCTCGCTCGGAGTCTGGGCATTTTACTGTTGTGATGATTGTATCTAAAGCTGCGATTGGAAGTGAAGTTATCAATCAATTTAGAATCAGCCTGACGGACGCTTTTCATATTGGTGACTAAATGACAAGGTGCAAATGAAAGCGAGCACGGACCGAAGCATGATCTGAGTCCACGAGTGTGGCGTAGGGCATTGTGCTGCAGAATTTAGCCAGTCAAACGGCTATTGAACTTTGATAGATTAAACTGGCTGGGAAGTGTTACGCACGCCCGAAGGTTCACTCGATCTGTATATTCTCTCCTTCGAAGCAGGCATCAGTTGGGAGATGGGCCAGGATTGTCAGCTCATCAGCTGGAGAAAGGACAAGAAAATCCTAATCGCCGGACTGTTTTGGTTAGACTGAGCTATAATACCGCGTTGAGGTCGACGATTTCCCCAAACGAGATGGACGGGGGCTGGGGTGCATGATAGAATGTCGCACCCAGTGACGTTTTTGCTTTGTTATAACTCCTTTATCATATGAAATTCTTACGCATGCTACTCGTGGTCGGTGCAAGAGGGGAACCGGGAACCGTGACCCTGAAACGGAGCCGGGCGACATCCGGTTGCCAGCCACTACCAAAATGGTCGGCGGATTTGAGCTTTGACTTTTTGGCCTACTTGATGAGATCAACCCAGGTGACTACCACCGGTCATGCTTCCTTCTAATATTATTGGCGCAGTCTAAATCAAAGCGCGCCTACGCAAGTTTAACCGCTGCACAAGCTGGAACGAACTGGCATCGCTTGCCACTACGCGTTACGCATTACTGTCTTTATACTATGGTTTGCTGTGCATGCTATAAATAAGATTGCCCTGTTTCCACAGGTGTAAATTTTTCTGCTCTCAATCTTTGCTTTTTAACAGTCCAAGGTGAGTTCGTGCCTACAGCGATCTTTTACTGGAGAAATGTGTCAACTGCTCTCTGGTCGTTCCTCTTCAAGGTGGCTACTAAATGAGCACGTCCTGTTAGAGAATGTTGGCATCAACATCTGCCCATAAAAGAAACTGTTCCATTCAGGTTACACAGTTGGTATCGTACCTCAGAATGAAGATTCAGAAAAGTGGTAAGTATCCCTCGCTAGTCTGAGCGAAACTAGCCGTCTGGGATGCGCTTTGCATCAACGGAGTATAAACAGCGTTTCAGGACTGGACTGGCTCGGAGCCGAACCTCATCCACCGCGAGTTAAATCGTGTATTTTTATTTGTACAGCTGGAAGTCATCAACTGGTTACATCGAAAGCACGTGGCGTTAACCTATATCCCGATAATCACCCAGATATCCAGAATACATAGTGGAGGTAAAAGTGGGTCTGCTACACCCCTCAAGAGCCCTCCCGTCGACAGCGCCGGTTTCTTCGGAGTACTATCAGGATATTCTGCATATTTTTTTGATAGGGTACACTAAATCTAATTGTCATAGGGTGGTTCGGATATGCATTACACAAGCCCCAGACGAAGTATTAGTGTACGGCGTTTTAGTAGGCAGGCATGCCGAAAAATGTCTCGTAACCGCCTCAGCTTACGGCAAATACCTTAACCTATGTCGATCCGAGATACTTGAATATACACGCCGAAGGACTTTACCTCCACCAAAATTGCACTCAACAATTTGAATTGTGACTTACCATCTCGGGTAGTACCCATGAACTCGTCCAAAAGAGCACGTATCTGATCGGTAGCACTCATCCCAGCAAGCAACCGCAACCTAAATGTCGTCAGCTTCTGAGCCGCAAGGTCATTAAAACAACACTGCGGACAATCAAATGCAAGGAGCGAGCAGAAGATTTATTAAAGTTACACTGAAGCTACATCACTCAGATCAAAGTAGTTTCCATCTTTATGCCCAAGGTTCCTTTTTCAATACACTTCAAATTACTCCCGCTCAGCGGGTCCCAGGCAGCACATCGTACACCGTAGTGTTTCCTGATTGCTCAATTTCAGCGCATGGTCTGTAATTCCGACGTGCAATTTAGTTTGAAAAATCATTATATAGATCCTTAAAGCGCGAAAAAAAAATGTAATTTTCTATGGAAATATCATTGTGGTACTTCTGGGAGCCTCCGATTCACTCAGTGACAAATTTGGCTGTTTCTGCCGAACACATCCCAAGCATATTGTCTTTTTCGATGCATTTTTACTTTCCAGTAATGTTTTGTAATGATAAAAGAGTTTTCAGATTTCATCATTACCCTTTGTTAGCGCGAACACTTCGGCTGTTTTAATTTATCCAAACACTCAGCACGCTCGGCCAGGTGGTGGCGTGTAACCGTTGCTGTCGCTTTTGACCCATCCAAGTGTTGAGAAGACGGTCGCATCATATACTTTCAATTTTCTTCCATTCTTTATTGTTGTACTACGATTATGTTATTGTTTTCCAATTGTATGGATTACCTTATTTATTGATTACTTACAGCGCAGCAGAACCTGGTGGGTTTTCAGAAAAGAAGAAATGGTGACTGCTTTAGGAATTGAAAAATGAACCGTTCGTGGCATAGTTTCATTACAAGTAGCCCCGATATCTCTGTGAGCCGCCATAACTGAATTCCCCCTGTGTTAAAGTACTTTTCCTTAGGTTTGGGTATCCCGCCTGCATCACATCCGTAACACCCCGAAAGGAGAGGTCCACAGCAAGCTGCTCATAGCGTTAGTGGTCTCCGAAGTGAGGATAATGATAGCACCGGATTGTCCGAAGCCTCAAACATCGGGTTGTCTTAACGCGCATCTCGTATTCCGTTAGATTGCCCTTGACCACTGCAACCGCTTGTGCGTCACACTTACTCGGCTCTGTACGATTGCACTACTGGCAACCCTAACTCTCGACTGGTGCCGCGAGAAGGCGGTCGAAACCGATAGCAGGCTGAGTAGATTTTGACAGGAGCGTGCGAGTAGGGCGTGCGTGAGCAACGCACAAGTGGCGACAGCGCTTGGCGGTCAACGTTCTGTTAAGCAAGCAACCCGGATGAACAAACCCACGTTCCGTTACAAGCACTTTATGGAGAGGCAAACAGAGGCAAAGCAACTTTTGTTATCTTTTGAAATGAACATGCTGACGAATGTCTTTAGCGACGAACGTCACGCCTATTCTCCTGCGGGTCCAGTAAACGCGAGATGAGTCGCTAGGACAGATTATCTTATTGGAGGGCTGGCAGTGAGAGGAGTCACTGCGCTTTTCGATTGCCCTCGCATACCTGATAAAATTCCTCCGAAAAGCTTTCTTTGTTTTAGAGTTCATGAGATCACTACTGACCAAATGTCTTTGGTGCTTTATATCATAGATGATCTCATTTGCCTCAGCGTTTGCTTGCATGCATACAAGGCGCTATTTTGAGACTCACTCGTTTTGGAACCACGCACGTGTTTTCATAGACTGGAATCGGCTGCGGTTTTGTGTCCTTGTTATACCATATGCCAAGCTTTTGTGCTTGTATATTGATTAGCTGCATTATCCAGCATCGTACAATTTACGAACTATTTGTGTTTTGGTTTTGTACTCCCATTTCTGCTACCCATTGATGGGACGCTGTTTACAACTACTGGAACTTAGAATCAATATGAATTTCCGGATTTTCTCAAGAGTCCCTCGGTGCATGCCGACTGAGAAGAGTTTTGACGTGAAGTACTGGCACATCGGGCTTGAAAAGTGCATGCAGACAGTCCATGAATGTTTCCGAACAGCAGTTCAGGAGTGCTTACATGCAGAGGCGCTTTCATCGCTCACTGAATCAATCTAGGAATCATGGCCACTTTAACTCTTACAGTTTTACCACAGTCGTCCGTTTCTTGATGAGATTGTACTGTGCGAAGACTAAACCGTTTAATGTCCACGAACGATTGGATGAGGCCATAAGGGAACTAAATTGTGCTGAATCAAGAAAATCCTCTAAGGCAAAACGCCATTTTACGGAAGCCGACCTGGATGGCGTGCTGGTGGCCGAAACTTCGGCTGTTTTGACGTGTCCAACGGGGATAAGCGTCTACCGTCATTTGGTTTTTCCATTGAAGGACGTAAACCCAGGGACCTTCTATCCCGAAGAAATGAATGGCATCATGCCGGGTCACCAACAACTGATTCACCGAAATTAGATGCAGTTAATGATTTCCCCTTGGGTTATGTGCATGCTATGTATCCCGGTCTAACTTAACGATTAATCAGCATTTGGCGTCGGGGTGAAAGTGGCAGGCAAGTGTACAGTCAGATTACTTTAATGTCCATTTTTGAGGATCTGATGATATCCAAGCACAAGTTCATTTCCCGTGACTTCCCTAGAAAGTGTGAGTCATTGTGAGTTATCAGTTTATGGAAGGCCTCGGAGCTCCCCTAGATCCCGTTTTCCCAGGCCTGTTTACGCCAAAGAAAGTCATTCCTAAGTACATGATGGAAACCTTCAATTTCTCCCTCTTTGCCTACATTATGAGCAGCAATGAATGGTGTTTATATTATCAACAACGCATTAGGAACGTCACCTGCTATGATTTTGCACATTTCACATCTCTATCGGTAGGTTGATGATATGTTTAACGTCTACAGCTGGGTACACTTTCCGAATGATGTGTGAACGTCTAGCTCTTCAAACAACTCCGTTTTCAACTTTGGATCACTTGTCCAAGTTACCTGGGGAAATTTTGCATCCAAGTCCACGTTCCTGGAGGAGATATTCCGGCACATTTGGGAAAGAACCTTCGATTCCAGTCTGTACGAACCGCATCCCAAAGAAGACGAAGCTCTTGCCACTTTATCATCAAACCTATTCCGTCATCCAGAGTATGCATAATGAAATTTGGCGAACTGCGGTTATTGTACAAATAATGTAGCTGTTGCCTTGCAAAGGAATACAGCTTTCCTGTGGACGGACACAACATTTTTATCTTGCGATGAGCACATGGCAAGTGATGCTAGTTTCCGTATTTTATTGCAGATTTCCAAACACTGGTGATAAAAATAGTAATATTTCATTTCTTGTGCATTGCCGGGATATTCACGATCATGACGTGCGACGATGGTGACAAAAAAGAAAAAACACGAGTATGATGGGTGTCCATAAAATAGCTAACAAGTAACAGGCCAGGTCTTAAGAGCAAAAAAGAAAACGAATTTTCACTCAGAGGATTTGAGTCCAGCGGGGACTTCTCGTCAGTACCGCTCAGTGCCTTTGTTGTGCACCTCCTTGGCCGCCATATGCATGCAGAAGACCGATGTTCATTGAAAACGTCACCAGTAATTTGATTGAAGTGTTGAGATTTTCAAATGATGCGAACAAACACGAACTGGGCGTGGGAGAATGGCCAAAGCGTTGTAAGAAAGAAACAGTGAACCAGGCGGCGGGGTTTCTGGAGGTAGTTGCTAGCAGAGCGCATAGTCTGGCGAACGGACACCAGCATCATGAAAGGCCGAATATTGGGAACACAGCCCTTCGGGTGGGTGGATAGGACGACGCGAGATGGAAATCGTGTTATCTTGTCTTATACATTGAATTTGTTTTGGATAATTTTGGTTTCTTGAATTTCGGCTAGCTCCAATGGTGGAGTTTCAGTTGCAAAAAGAAGGAGCGCCAAACTCAAATGGGGCAATGTCTGATGGACTCTTGAGAAGAAAAGTTGCCAGAAGCAGCAGTCCGTTGCCAAACTTGGCAGACCGGCATAAAGATTAATAAGAAACGATGGTTCTCGGTCATTTTCATGAAGAACGTCGACATTCATGCAGAAGGTCAGATCAAATGAGATGGCAATAAAAAACGGTTACCCGTGAGTTCTTTTTGTCTGGCTTTAGCAAAACAACTTCGGGAAGGAGCAAAATGAAGCACGTGCAAAATGGTGCACATGCACATAATGACTAGGAGTTTGTCTACCACAACGGTGCTGGGGGTGGGTCTGAACGAATGCTGGCCACCTAACATGAAAAGCACCGTTGAAGAGTGAAAACTGGTGTTGTAATCCAACCCATCCGCACATGCACACCGCTGTTGCCGAACTACCCTCCTGACGTTCGCCGGCCAAACGGTGGATTTAACTGTGCTAGAACGCAAAGTGTAATCCAAAATATATGGATTGTGTTTGGCGTTGCGAGCAATCCAGATTTTTTGGGCGTGTATATATAGATGGACTGGCTAATCTAGCATGTGGGCTGTCTGCGCTGATGGATAAATGGAAATGAACCGGCATTTTGTGGGACGCACAAAGAACAACGGATGTAGATAGTTTTAATTAATTAACTATAGTGTATTCTTTTCGACGTCCGAGAGGCATGCACAAAGCAAGATCAAATATTGGGCAAGAACGGTACATTGGATGCACGAAAATCAGAAACCAGATGTGAATACGCAGTGCGTCTTTGCCCTCATGAATAAAATCTGCAATGTGGTAGGCTGAGCACCAGTTTTCGGGCTTTTAAGTCAAAGCTAGATAGCTACTGCGTGAGCTAGAAAAAGCGGATGCACCGGGAACTCAATATATTCACATTGTTCAAATCGCGGATTATGTTCCAATCTAGGAGACCATGCCTTTGAAGTACAAGAGATGGTCGGGACCAGCAGGCATGGTAAATGGAAACTGTCGCCAAGGGAAGAAAGAAATTGCGCAGGATTTTATGTTTACAGAGACAGTATGGGGTCCAAAGTGTCCAAAGTGGTCAGAGTGATGTTGAACAGGAACGAAAAAGAAAGAATTCCAGATGTTGACCTAGCTTCGTCCGGAGGGTCATCTGGATTTATCAGACGCAAAGGCGATTCCAGTGAGCCAAAGCCATTTTCTCGGGGTGAGGCGATGATGAAATGTAAGAAATGAGGATGATAATGGAAGCTGGTATTCGAAGACGACGGCTAAGCTGGGAAGACACGCTGTTTTCGGGGCGGCATTGGGATTGGTTGGGAAGTAGAAGAGAGTGGTGTGCATCAGTACCCCTATACATAACTGTGACAGTGAGGTTTATGGATAAGAAGCAAGATTATTGGGAGACAGGAATCTTCTTTGAAAACAGAAGGGTGGGGTGAACCCGACGTAGAACTGCGTGTATACAAGTGACAAGCAGTAGTGTCGGAGCCCACCTAAAATTTCTGAGTGGCAGAGAAAAGGTTCACCCGCTAATTAGTTTTTAATGGAAATGATAAAAATAATATAAAAGCAGAACAAATGCTATGGGACAGCCTAATAAACGGCACGTACATTTATGGCGCTGGAGGAGATATTAGTTTCGTATGATCTAAAATATGCAGGGAGATATCGATAAGAAGACAGAAAAAAATGAAGATTCTTACTTAGTTTTGGTTTTTCATATGTTGGGATTCATTACCTTTTCCGCTATGAGTGAAACTATGACATCGATGTGTTTCTCAGAAATCCAACCCAGTTTCATACACTTGATTTTCAGGGGAGTATTGGTGATGTGGATGGTTAAGAAAGGGTACAGTAACTACTATACCTACTTCGCTCTTAAATGCATCAAATAATGATGATAAAACGCGCAAAAGTTGGGGAAGCTTGTTCCATAATGACGCATGTTTAGCAAAGAAAGAAGTTGGCTCTGACGAACGTCTTTCGTATTAAGACAGTAACGATGGAATCCGCATTTTGGAGAAAGTATGGGAGTGGGTTTCTAACACGGGGTGTGGAGGCGCAGCTGTCCCCTGCAATAATATTGTTAGAGTGCAAGGTTTGCTCTTGTGTGTCGGAGCCACAAAGTATCTGATTTCAGCGACTCACATCGTTCCATGTAATTGAGACTTGCAGAGTAGCCGATCAAGTACCTGGTAAATTCTATTCTATCGTACTGTCTCATGAAAGAATAGACTGGAGAGCAATCTTCTAGAATGGATCTGGCGTGGGTTCCGAAGGGTTTTATTTTGCTTGTTTGGCGTTACAACCTCCTGAATTTATCTGTTTTCGCAACTTGTGTGAAAGCATATCCCGAGCAGTTCAAGGAGCAAGAACAACTTAGGCCCAGGTGGCGAACTTAACAGTTAATGAAGATGGTTTGTTTACTACCTTTGAGTTCCCTTGTGGTATAACACATTCGTACAGGTGATACGTTATTTTATCAGTGGAGAATTCAACCAACCGGTCTTTTGCCGACGAGCTGAGTGACGCTGAGTCTTGCGATATATTGATTATGGTGGACCAGAAGGCTTCTGGGTGATACATGCAGGCAATTTTGATATCGTCGGGAAAAAGAAAAGGTTCGCCGTTTCTAATATCGCCAAGGAAACCATTGACGTACAACGGGAAAAGCAAATGACCCAGGGAGCTGCCTTAGATTAGCACCGTTGGTCACTAACCTAGGCTCAGATGTCTATCCATTTACTTGATCTACCCGGTTTCTAGATGACAGAATTGATAAAAATGCACGGTAGAATTGGATGAACAATACAGTAGGATAAAATCGCACTTAGCAACCCACGGTGGGACACTATTGAAGGCTTTCGTCCTGACTAAGATGATTACTACAACTAACCTTTCAGTGCTCAAGGCCTCAGTGGTGGCGTTCAAGCTATGCAAGCAGCGCACGGTTTCTTACGAAGAAGCCACGCTATCCAGTGTTAATAAGTTCACATTCCAGAAGATAGGTGATAAGACGATTCGTAATCAAACGTTCCATAATTCTGAATACTATAAGGGTGCAAGTGGTTTGGCGGCAGTTTGCAGGGTCACAATGTGTACCGTTTATGTGGACTGGGAAAACCCCTGAGATTTTCCACTATGACGAGAATGTGCGGTAATAAATGGACAAGTCGAAGATGTTTGCCAACCAAATGGAGATACCGCTCCTGACAAGTGCGGCGGCAACCGGAAGTAATGAATCAGGTTCAGAGCGGTAGCCGCTTTTGGTATTTACTAACAGATGGGCTGCGTCTTCCGGAAGAAATACGATTTCTGAGGACGACTCTGTAGTCAAGCGAGATCAGCTTGGAGTGGCAGGATTGTTGCGGTTTACCAGGGCAGATGCAGAGAAATCGCCGAATGCCTCTAAATATTCCTGTGGGTTCTTTACATAAATTACGTTGTGAAAGATAAATGGGACGTGGATGGCTGAGGACCCAGAAAAGGTAGGTTTGCGTTTAGGCGGTATTGCTAGTGTTGCGTTTGGGTTCATCCGATCTAGAGCTTGTAGCTCTTACTGTTCGCTTCTGATGTTCAGCACTGTTTCTAGAGTTTTGGTTAAACGATTTATTTGCAGAAGCAGCGAAAAATCTCCGGTCTTAAGAAAAGCCCGCTGGAGTTTGGCGAGCTTACAGTTTACCCGGTCGCAATAAGGTCTTTTGGGTGGCATGTTTATAATGCGGGACGGAGTGATGGCATCAAGGCACTTGTGCAGGTTGGAGTATAAATGGTCGACGGCCGCTTGCATTTCTGGTTTTGGAATAAATGAGTCCCAAGTGGAGTTAAGAACTAAAATAGGTAGAGGAATCCAGTCAGCTCTGAAATATGGCACTGGGTCATGACCTTGTTCTTGCTAATAGGCAAATGATCACATCCAGTTAAATTTGCTCCAGTGGACGTTTCAACGTGTGGCAGGCCTATTGAAAATATCAAGTTGAGGACAATGCGGTTCATTGTTGAGTCAGTTACTTGATGGGTCCAACCGCCATGATGAATAATTTCAAGAGACGGGAGCAAGTAATTTGGACCTTAAAGGGTAGGCCAGTGAATGGCAAGTGTATTGAAATTTCCATCGAGCAGCTTGGGATTCGGTAGGCCAAAAGCAATATTTGTTAATTCGGTTATCATCAAAAAACATTTAGGTAAGAACCAAGGGGGCCGTGAACTCATTCAAAAAGTGGGCCTATGTCGCCCATCTCAGCTCTGACACAAACGGCGTCTTGGATGGCGTTTAGCATGGTTTCCTGGCACAATGTAGTTGGCATACACTCTCCCGTGCGGACAAGGCAGCTGGGTTGAACGGCTTTTCCTGAAAGATTTATTGCCGGGAATTGTCATGAAATTGTCCGGGGTGTGATTAATGGGCCACGTCCCAGCGAATAGTATGAAATCGAAAAATGACGATGGTGTAAAAAGACGGATACACCGAATTTTCCTTAGCATTGAGCGTACATTCAATAAAAGTGGCGAAAACTTTCCGAAAGATTCTCTACCACTGATTGATGTTATGGTGAGTAAAGCTCAGTCTCCTGTTGGCTGAGAGTCTTGGGGGCATCGTCAATTTTACTTTCAACCATTTTTTAATAATTTTTCTGGCTCATAATTTCGGCTATATTTAGTTGGGAAGGTGTTGCATCATTTGATTGGGGAAGCGTCGCCCTAGGGCAGTGTGAATGGAAGCGATTTACTTGTGGGCCGGAGCAATGTAACCCGATCTTCTTAAATTCCGTCTCAGGGGATGCTGCCATCATAGTCTGCTTGGCCGACGCAAATTAGGTGATAATAAAATTAGGGTAAAACTTACAGATGTAAAGCAGGAGGGGGTAGGTTGTGGAGAAGAAGGGTTTGGTAGAAGCAGTACAGTGTTGGGAGTGGGCGACTTGCTTGGGTATAAGAAAGATGCTGGTTAACGGAGGAGGCCAGTAGGTTTGGCCCATAGTTCATGCGGTCTACAGGTAGGCTGGGAGGCGTCGACTGAGATGGCAGCCGGGCTAAATGTAGGTAGATGGCATGATGTCTGACGGTATCCGTGAAACGCGGCGGGCTGATAAGATTTAGGACAAATGGTTGTCCATGTGCAGGGAATCGGGCAGCGCTGTTGGGGTAGATGTGAAAAGCGGAAACCAGTTGATTCGGAGGATCGGGTTTGCCCTCGATATTTTGGTAGGTCCTAGGCTCTAGGGTTGGTTGGCCTATTCAGCAACGAATCACTGGTTTTGGGCTGTTTTCTTAGTTGCTTGATGAGGGGCCCGTGTTATGGGCCCTTAGACGTAGCTGGTGTCGGCAGCGTTCCTTTTGATGACAACTCTGGGGTTTCCTGGACGGGTTGGGAGCCGAGAGCGGGAGGCGCCTTAGGACCAATTTTAGTGTCAGCAGACAACGTACGCAGGATGAATGTACTAAACATGCCGACCGCATTGTTTACAGATTTTTACCAGGATCTTAAAGGAGGGATGTTTGAGAAATGCAATGAAGGTTTGCATTCCAAGGTGGATGGTTTGAGGTGCGTAATTTTACGCGGTGGTTAAAGGGAGTAAGGAAGGTGGCTTGCCTAAGCCAACTTCAAATTTCGGAGGGAGTTTTGGGGTTTGTGATCTTGAATATATGCTTGACGATTTAAAAGAAGGACAGGGAGACCTAATGACCTCCGCCCTGGGGGGTGAGGGTTCCCCTTTTTTGGAGACCAAGTGCCTCTCGCTGGAGCGATGTTTCGTCATCCACAATCCTTACATTTTTTAAAGGGTGATAACAGCAAGGGTATCTTTCTTTCTGATAAATTCTTGAGCTGCTTTTTCGTCCCGGTATTACATTGGGAGCGGACAGAATTTTTGCTGGATCTATTTTCGCAGAATAACACAATGACTAGGTTAATGACCGACATAACACGCCGTCATCATGGTTTGCTTAGCTTTCGCTGGAGGTGTGAGGTCAGGAATACTAAATATTAAGACATTGTTGGTGTTCTGGATACGTACAACGGATTTAGACAGCATTGAGTCAATAAATCGACTAGCTTCGGCAGGATCGTCTGGTGATGGAATTGACGATGGCTTGACAAGATGGAAGAGTAAAGTCGACTTGGTAACAGCTGGTCAGTCGCTTCTTCAAGTTCCCGAATTTCTTATTTGTTTCACCAAATGCTTCAATCCGTTTGCCTGAGCAGTTGTTCGTTCGGATTTTGCAGGGATCGTAACCCGCTTGTTCTTTTGACAGCAGGACTATTAGGGTTCACCCGGAACACGATGTTGAAAATATATTTAGTATGGGGAAAACGGGCTATAAGAAAACGTGCAACGGCGCAAAACAAAAATGCAGAAAAAATGAAATGTTTTTCAGCAGAACACAGGTTATTCCATCAAATGGTCGGTATGCATAGTGGATAAAAACCCGGAAAACCAACTCAGGGAAATTTCTAACTGTGGGCCTCTAGAGGAGTATAAAGAAAAGGGCAAAGATAATGGTGATACTGCAGCGGATGAGCCTTTGGCGACAAAAGGCGTTTAACCGCTGGAGGACTGTGTGGAAAAGGCAAATATGATTTAAGTATAGATAAGTTCGCGTTAACATGTTTTTCCATTCCGCTGCCAACTAAATAAAAAGCAGGACGAAACCGTAGGTCGGCGTCAACGACGGTGACCTAAAGTCAGTGCGAACAATAAAAGTCATGTTTGAACGCGTGATTTGTGCAGCAAGTTTAGCCGGTTCGCTGTTGGTTCGTGAACTGGTGTTCTACGGTTGGTCTTTTCAACTTGATGCAGCTACCTTAGTGTTGCCCAGAAGAAAATGTTTTTGTTGAGGGAGATATGTGGAACACTTGAGCGCCATAACATTTTGATGCTGCTTGGGCGGTTATTCAAGGCAGGACATAGCCAACGGCACTTAGACGACGACGGTCCTTGGATGATAAAAATCGTGGAAAACTTGGAAACGCGGCGTCGTTACCAAGGGATGGGAGAGGGGGCAATCTATGACAAAGGAGAGGAGACACCCTGGAATTCGCATAGCTGTTGGAATTTTATGAATCCCATTGCTTTCCTCCGGTAGAACAGATTTCAGACTGTTACACTGGTACCGTGGTGGTGATCAGTAAAAAAAGCTTTAAAATATGGAGAGATGAACGATCTGATTGTGAATGAATGGTAGATAACAGTCAAACCGACGGGCTTCAAACTTCATTGGGAAATGTGCGCTGCGGTTGAAGGTAGGAGTTAGGGTAAGCAGGCTAAGAAAATCAGCCTGACGTTTTACACTTGCCCCTTCTCATAAAGAGACAAGGAGAATGGAATTGATATATGGGGGGCAGGAGATTATGAGGGAAGAAGATGGACCGGGTACACCCAAACTGAAAGAGCTTACAGAAAGTAACAGAGTTGTCACTACCTAATCAGGAGCACTAAACAACTCAAAGAAAATGACGGAGTTCATAGGACTTGGGCCAACTATCGGGAAGGGGAAATATGAGATGGATAAAGTGGAATAGAAAGGAGTCAGAGACGGCGGCGTAAATAGGAACGCGATTGACGCGGAAAAGTTTCAGTGGGATGTCAAAAAGCAGGATATTGAATTTTGGCGTTACCCACTGAGATGAGCAGAAGGAGAATAATGGAACTGGGTTGTCCTCTGGATCTACACCGCAGAGAAGGAGATGAAAGTCACAACAACATAAAAAAGGACAAAATGCTGTGTTACCCGACTTTGCTACTGCATACATGAAAGGTAGTAAATAGAACCTTGGAATATATAAAGCTAGGGGAAATGGACCAGCAAGGCGGGGTATCTACGGAAGTTTGGTGTGTAGCTTTGAAAACAAAAATTCAAACAAAATTTTGGTGCTTGCTCATCGCGAGGATAAATGCAAAAAAGGCGAGTCAAAAATACTCCAAAGTTCAGCATTAGCTTATGAGGAAGAATCTCGGCGCCGCTCCAAATTCCAAGGCAAACTCCCACCTTTAGTCCGGTGAGCTGTAGGGATCGATTTTGAAGATCATATAAGTGTCGAAGCTGATATTTAAACGTTTTTGAATGATCGCAAGGTCTCCGTAGAACGGGTTTCTGATAAAAGCGTGTAACAAAAAAGTGTTTCACTAAAAACAGTTCGGATCATGGGTTTTAGGGGAAGTGACAAAGAATACGTCCCACGTTGCAGCTATGGATTCAACAAATAAGAGCAACTTCAGCCTGCGGAACGAGGGCGGATCTAGTTCGAAAAGTGCGAGCTTTTCCTTGTAAATATATTCACAGGTGCTATCCAGTAGTCCGCTAGTGAAGGATATATAAGCAATTTCAGTCCCGATTCTGATGCAATGGAATATATCATAGTTGTGGCAGCAAACATTCTGCAACCTCCAAGAGAGATAAAACAGCTCAATAGAAAAACATGAAAGTGATGTGAATGAGAAAACTAGGTCAGGGGAAGCAGGAAATGGCAACAAAGAAAGAATAGTAAATATGAAAGCGAAAACCGGAAGTAACCAGGAAATGAGGCCGGAAAATATAAGAAATCAAATACAGAATGAGACAGAAGAATAGCTTAAAAAGGGGGGGAAGAATATAGGAAGGGGAGAAAAGCAAAATAAAGAGGAACACAATAGGGACTAGGCGATTGCGCTAGTCCGAACGTGACAGTACTTGCAAGTTCCAAAGTAGCATATGGGAGCAGAAACAAACGCGCAATTTAGCTGTCATAGACGATCGTCGCGTATGCCTACGCGGTACCCTGTTGTCGAAACCTGCTTATACTTGCACATGGCCACTTGGCATGTATGGCGAGAATCAAATTACTTGGCTGATCAATGTGCATGGAAGGTGGTATCGACATGGCTTTTCTTGCCCTCCTCCATGGGATTATTTGCAAATGCGATTGTGCTGAACCTCTATGCAAACGTGTTCTTTTGTTCCTGGAAGCTGTTTTCTCTCAGGACCTCCCGGAGTTTTCAATGCAGTTGAATATCCTGGCTCTGCTCTTTCAAAATCAAGGGAACTACGAAGATGTGGGGCTGTATTGTCAACGCGCTAGGGCGATTTACATGAACTCATTTGGTCCGGATGTTTTGGATGTGGTGCGGACAGGGAACAACCTGCCATCTGCTTACCTGTAGCAGGAAAAATGTGCGGGAATATAAGAAATGCATAAACAGGTTCTGACTGTTGGTCACGAAAAAGAACCCGAAACGGCATCGCCTACGCAGAGACTAATGTGAATACCCGCGAGGAGCGTGAGGTAGGTTACGTAAACGCCGTCAAATAAACCACTGAATTGATGTAAGCAATGCAATCTCGAATACCGATCCCGGAAAGTGCTATGCTGATTAACACTATACGGAATCTGGTGGCGCTTTATCGCAGACAAGGCAAATTCGATGCCACAGATGCATTGGATAATTGCACCGGACTCCCAACTGAAGGATCTGACTACACTAATATAGCGGAGTACCAATGTGATCGTCGGTTTGTCCAATCAATCTCTAAACGCAATCCGCTCCGTGTGTTCTAGCTCCGACTGCAGAGTGGAATGCCGGTAAGCCCACTTCACTTCCCCAGCCCTGTAAACGGCTGTCCATCGTTTAGATTCATGGATCATTTAGATCGCAGATCCTTTTGCAGCATGAAAAAGGCCAGCTTCCCGTCAACTCTTTCCGGAAGTTGTAGAATAGTTCAGCCTTAGATACAGGATCCAAGCCAATTCTACTTCCATCCAGCGTCAAATCAACCAGTCAATTTCCATCACCCCCTCGTGGGAGGCACTTGTTCTATCTTTATCGGATTGGGACCGATTTGGCGTCAAGTGCACACGCGGGCTGCTTTTTCACAGGGCAGTTTTGGAACGGCCCTCGCCCTTGCTAGCTTATCCCATCGATGCCGGCTTTGGCCCGATCCCCTGTTCTTGCATCTTTTTGTTGTATGCACAGGCCAACCTAAACTCTTAAATACCATACGTATCACAGGGCATCATTTCTTATGTTGAGGCATTTCTTGTATTGCGCAGCATTAATGATGGTCTGCTACTACTTACCTCGCTCTCGCCTTCGAAAACACGTCTTGTTTGTTCCGTGTCGTTGAACGTCGAGCACAAATCTCACTTCCGATAAATGTTCCTTGGCTGTGAGGTGCCTTCCTGATCCCGTGACTTTTACTTCTATTTACGATCTGCCGACCTCAATCGCACTACTTGGTTTCCTGATGGCCTTCCAGTACTGTATTTTTCCGGCGTTGATTGAAAAATGGACGGGAAAGGCGGAAGTGCGATTCGTTGATAATTGTTTGTTATTTCGGATGAGGAATATGGTGTTGGAAGGGAGAATGTGTCGTGAGTAGATACAGATATTACTCAGCATGACGACGAGGCAACAAATATCGGCTAATTGTACACGAACGGTTTGTCGGTTATTTGCGCTCGTCACGTATGCGTAATCGGCAATCGATTGTACAACAACGCTGGTACTTGTACATTGCCAATTGATTTGTACGACGAGAATCGAATTAGTAACCTGCTCAACGTGCATGGAAGGTGTTGGTTGAGGAGTGGACCGGAGAAGCAGAAATTTGATTCGTTTATGTTTGTTTTCTTTTGTTTTCGGTAACCTTCGCTTTCCACGATGTTTTTCCCCATTTCTGCTTTTCTCTATTGTTCCTTTATTCTTTTTGTCCTTTTCATCCCCATCTCCTATTCCTTTTTCTTTCCTTCTTTTTTTACCTTTTGCCCTTTTACCTTTATACCTGTTTGCTTCTTCTTTTTTTTGGTTTTCTAGCATTTGGTTTTGCGGCTTTTTTCGCTTGTTATTTCATAGCAGTCGAATCAATGCCTTCTTTGTTGAATTTGTAATTCTTTGCTAGCTCATGTACGGTAGTTACTAAACTTCCACTCCCGCGAAACGGCCTTGTTTTTGCGGGCTTTCAAAACGTTGGACGTAACTCGTCCACCCGCGATAAATGGTAACGGTTGCTGTTAAATGTCAGCTGATATAATTTTTCAACGTGGTGAAAACGTGATCAATCAGAAGCAGCGAAGATAGGAGGATAATATTGATTATTTTGTACAGAACAATAAAAAATGTCCATTTAGCATGCCGAACCCGTAAAAAATATTGGCTGTGATAGTGAAAAAGTGGCCAAAATGTGCATATTTACATGTACATATATGTATCCGTATATATATATATACATGTAGATACGAAAACATGTGAAGAAATAAATGTGCACCCCTAGGTATAAAATGTGGACATTAAAATGACGGAACTTAATAAATCTTTATACGCGTTTATAGTAGACACATGCTTATATGTATATATACATAAATCTACATATATACAACCATTTATGTTTCCACTGCACATGTACATCATATACGTTTTTGCATCCACATGCACAAGTTAGCTATTTAATAAATGTTCTTAAACAATTGTGGCCCCATGTGGGAAGACTACTTATGCATATCTGCGTATAGCAATTGACGTCAACGCAAGCAATGAATTCCTTATCTGAAAATACATGCATTTACTCGTTAGCCACTTAGTCGTGCGATATATGCATATAATGCTCAACGGCAAAACGTACGACCCCTCTGCCAACCCCGTGTCATGTCAATCGCCCTCTCTCTTTGGCCAGGTATATATGGCGAACGACACCTATAAGCATCTCTAGGCAAACACAGACCTGTCTGCCTCAGCATACACTTCTAACATTTACATGCGTACAGTGGACTAGTTTCACTACTCCTAAACGAATGAGCACCAAAACCCTAACCTTTGTTGCGCACGTGAAAGAAGACTCACGTACCAACAACCTAATACACACAATGAAGTCATAACAGAAATAACCGATTTTGGAAATCGGTCACCGCGATCAAATAGTGGTGGCCCCATAGGGGCTGTGGGGGCGTTCTCGTCAATCCCGTCCCTCCCGCGGTCCTTGTTCCTTGCACATCCGTCGTCCTTCGTTTGCCTCCTGGGTCCTCTTCATCCGTCCGACGTCTTCTTGGGCTCTTCAGGTCCACCTGCAATGGAAATGGTGAATATTAGTATTATTAACGCTTACCTTGTGCTGATAAACAATGCACACAGATGTAGACCTCTTGGCCCAGGTAGTTGGCGCAATGCGAGTGAATCCAACGTTGGCATACGTCGCATTGCACCCATTCGGTTGTGTCGTCCAACTCCACCACGGGCTGCTCCAGTCTGCAGACGCCGCATAGGTCCTGTGTGATTGGTGACGGTGGCGGCTGCGAATGCTTGCGTTTCTTCAGCTTTTGTATTCTGTAGCCCGTGGAAGTCATGACTGCGCGCGTAATAATGCTCATAAGACCGATGGAAGGAATGATTATGTTGGAGACAACTACCCATCACCTTATACTGCTTGCTAACTGCACGCAACATGACGAATGCCGGGCAGGCAATATTTGGAAACCTGCAAATAAATATCACTTGAAAAAATAACACACTTACCGACGACCGCTTTGACTTCTGCGACGATTGTGGACGCAGCAATGCTTGATCCTGTAGTAAGGAAAAGGAGAGGGAAGAGACCGCGGATGCTCTCGGAGCCAATTTTCGGAGCTGATACTGTGATATTTATAAAACGACGTTAGCGTCTTATGCTGAAAACGCCTAAAATCAGATTCAAAATCAGAAAAACTAGAATAAAAACGACGAACGTAACGTCTGAACAACTCTGAATCATCCACGCGGGTTGCAGTAGCCTGCGCACGGACAGCCATGACTGCCATATGAGCGCAAGTGACGCAATTTCCGGTTTCACCTACTTTTATACCCATAATCGCCCGTTCAAACAATGATCACCTTATCCAGATTAACATTTTCTAAATTTCTGAAAAATGCCCAATATTCAGTCCATTTCCATAACAATTCTTTTTTAGCTTCACAGGAGCGACTTTTCAAGATGGAAGTTTCGTCACTATCTTATTCAAGCGTGCTCTTTCGAGATGCAACCTCTTTTTATTAGTTCTGCTGAATGTTTAATTCTGAGCAGTCAACCAGACACCTATAGTTAGTTTGAAACTCCGGTGCAGTCAAGTTTTCTTCCACAAGGTATACACCCAAGCTTTGATGTATACAGACATGAATGAAAGTCCAATACCGAGAAAGCCGGAAGTGATGTGAACACACAAATGAATTCTTTCTGGCAAGTAAAATCTGCACCTTCTTATTCGTATTTATCATGTGCCATTGGATACCCTGGTATTTAATGTCGTTCTAAGTTTTCTCAACATTCCAAACGGCTATAGTGACACCGGTCTTTCCGTGAAGATAGATTGCTTTCAAACATCATTTTCACTATGATCTGCTATGACGATTGGTATCAGTTTTCTGAAATTGGTCTGATTGTGTTTGTTTTGCCCTGCACAATATATAGACCTTTTGAAAGCCACCGCTTTCGAATCGCTGCAAACACTCGGTATGCTCGGTTGTGGTTTGCCTCCCTGTGTAGTATCATATCGGTGCTATTTAAACATCACGAAATGTACAATGCGTTACGAGTATCTTTTTATTGGTTTGGGCCTACGGGGGGTGTTCGTGGAGCGCAATTTCAACACTCGATAGAATGTATACTTGGGGTCAAATTCCGGACTTCTTCTGAATTGATGAGCCCATTTTGGAAACTTTGATATTCTTCCTGATTCTGCAGTTTTTGGTGTCCTGTTCTTCATGCTGCACAAAATTGCGCATAATATCTCAACTTTCTGATTAATAAGGATATAATGATACTATTTGATACGGACCTCAGAGAGCACTATTCTCAATTAAAGATACTATTTTTCAAGCCCAAAGAGGTGCATGCCAAACCTCTGGTTGATACCGAAACCTAGGTGTCTGTCTTGCCCATCGGCCACGTCAAGCCACGGATATCACTGCTTCAGCGGCCGGCAGCGAATAACAATTTCTTTTTATTCACGGCACAAGGCAGCTGGAGGTCAACCTGGAAACACGACGATGGTATCTATCGACGTTCGTACCTCATGGCGTTCCCAAAGATATACTGAGAATTTATTTCCTGCATTAGCAGGAATCACTTGTTGATTCACGTAGACTGCAGTTGTCTAATCCCTCGTCAAACACTAAACTTACGGGTCTCAAAGCCCTCACAGTTGCATACAAAATCACCAGTATTTTGCTGATATTCCAAATGATTTTCAATCACTATTTCACAAATTCTCGTTGCCATCCAAACAGTTTGAAGGGATAGACCCGCTTACTAATCCTGTGGCATACCAAACCATCACTAGCGCAGCATCAGTTACGGCTCGACCTCCCCGACTGTCATCGAGCAAGGTGGCATTCGCTATAAGTAAGTTGAACACTGTGCATGCTAATGATATTGCTCGTCCTTCTCACAGCGCTTGGAGCTCCCCGCTACCAATGGTTTTAAAAAAATGGCATAAGCTGGCGACCACTGTGCAGCCATCGCAGGTACCCGTATCAATAGTTACCCAATGTCCCACAGACAAGACATCAATGCCCCAATCCGCGACATGATTGTTTTTAAGATCGAATTTGTACCACCATACTGCCAGATCTTAGTTGTCTCTGAGGGAGTCGTGGAAACTGCTGTCACGACACTTTTCGGTCCATCTGAGCTTCTACTTGCGCCTAATGAACTGAGCAATGCTGCCCAGACATTCTAGCGGTTTATCGATAGCATCACCGAATTTGGATTTTGTTCATGTTTATATAGATGATTTGTTAATCACATCACCAAACATGGATGGAAATGTCCAACATTTCACTCCACTGTTGCAACGGAGCTCACGTTCCTCGGCCACGAGATCGATCGAGATGGCATCAGACTCAGCGAGGTTGAAGTTGCTATTTGCAATTACGCTGTGCCGTCCTCGGTCAAGGATCCTAAAAGATATTTGGAGCTAGTAAGGTTCTACCGTGGATTCCTTCTCCGAGCAGCTGAATGTCAACTTCAACAAACTCATCCAATCCGTTTGTTTCCAAGTAGACCAGTACTTACGTACGATACGGGATCACCTTTTTTGGGGATTTAGTAGGCATTAGCTAAGAGCACACTCTCGATGCACCCTAGCCCGCCTGCCATGTCCATTCTAGCGTCAATAGCTTCGGATTATGCTGCCGGAGAGATCCTGCAACAGTTGGTTTCCGACACCTAAGAGCCACTAGAGTTTCCCCCTAGACGTCCTAGTCCCACGGAAACGAATTAGGGTACGTTTTGTCGGTAACTGTTTGTAGCATGCAGCACTATCAAACACTTTCACCACAATCTCGAGGGCCATTAGTTCATCTCTTTCACTGACCGAAAACCACAAACATCCGCAATGAATACTAAATATGGCCGTTACTGTCCAACAGAAATCAGACACATTCCCTTCTTCAGTTCATCACGGACCTTTTCCACATTAGAAGCAAATTGAACTGTGTGGCAGGTGGGTTATCACGAGCACAACTTAATGCCATTACGTCTCCCCTCCAAGATCTTATGATAACACTAGCTCAGGCTCAATATAAGTTTTGTTTAAAGGGAGTTCAGTCGTTTTCACTCCAAAGTCGTTCGGTGCCGCTTGATACTTATACTGGCACGATGTTCTGTGACAGATTTGCTGGCTTACCTCCACCACTGATCTCCTTTACTTATCGACGTCTCCTGTTTGATAAGTTATATTAACGTTTGCACTTAAGTATCTCAAACGGTCGACGACTAGTTGCTCCACGAGAGCCCTGGCCGCCCATGAAAAAAAGATGTTCGAATGTGGGCTAAACAGTGTTTACAATGTAAGCAATCTAAAATGCACAGTCAAGTAGCCCTACCCACAGGTACTTTCATCACGCCTGATTCCTTCTTCGGTTAGGTTCATATGATATTTTTGGTCTTTTGATACCATCACACGGGTACAAGTATCTGCTAACGTGCATCGATTCACTTCAAAGTGTAAGGCACTTGATGGCATGAGCCTGTGCCTGTACTCACCCTTTGTGGTTAAGTGTTTGAGGTAATTTATAGTTGTGAGTGCCTCGGGAGCTCGACTGCGAACAATGAAGGTGTTGGGAAGAGTACATCACGAATTTCGAAACCCTGGGAAGTTTTCCCGAACTTCAGAAACTGGTAGCGCCAACATTGGTATCAGACTATCCTCCAAGTTAAGGGTTTGAAATACCACAGTTCGTGGTGTTTCTCTTTGTTGTTACAGACCTGGTCGCTCCACGTTAAGGATACCCTGTATTCAACCATCGGTGTTACCGAATCAGTGCCCAAGTTTGTCAAAAATATCGCACGAGCATTGATGAGGTGCGTCGTCATATGTTGGGTGCAGACAGTCGACCTCGCTGTACGTCGGCGTCGGTGGTTTGGACACGTATTGCGTATGCCTGCCTATTGTTCACCTTTTCGTGCTCTTTTTACACGTGCTGGGCCAGCCTAGAAGAAGCAAAGTAGCGATCGGGCTACGGCTTAGCGTAGACGTGTGAAGTTAGCTTCGGTTATGGCCTTGGCTGGTGTTTCCTACCATTCTGCTTGGGGCTCCTGAGATGAACATTGTTGTTAACTGGAGAAGCTGGGTGACATCGGTTGGGACCGAAGTCAGTGGTTTGGGTTTTGTCTGACCTGTTTGTAGAATCCACTCTCGTGGGACTACGGAAATCAGAACAAGAAACACAAAATTTTTAGTGTGAATAAATAAGGGGTAAAACTTGACTTCTTGCCTTTTATTGGCTTCCCATTTCATCCGCGCTCTGCGTATGAACTTGTTTGCATGTTGCATGCCTATCTGTACTCCGTAGAAAAGCAACCTATGGTTCACGAGATTTGATGGGAAGCATACAGGGTTTCTTATAATTATGGCACAGGAAATCTTCTTGGCATTTAAAGCAGTCTGGTAGCAGACTGTAGACTCTGAGGTGATGCCAACTGTCTAGAGGAGATCAGCCACACCGACCCACTTAAATTCCGGGAGGTAATTTTATTGATTGAAAGATCCAGTCTGTGTTTTACAACCTCTGTCTAAACCCGAAGCGATTGGGCGGACTTGAAGTACTACTGCTCTGCCTGTGGAATGAGATAAGGGCCTCAGCTGAAGTATATCTTATCCAGAGGCATCTGTGATAACCCACGGTAGCAGGAGTGAATGAGACAAAGAAAACATCACTGATCTTATGGTGCAATAATCATCGACTTTTTTAGGCTCAACGTTGACTCCGCAAGTTGTTGTTTGTTGAAAATGTTTTCGTTTACCAGATGCTTGTTAAAGATGTCATCTATTAGAACCGAAAGGGCGATCGCATGTACCATTAATGTCATAGACGATAAATAGTCCGACCCAGTTTGTCTGTTGGCTTCGACAAAGTAGAACAACATAACTCAGATAAAGACACGCAGTGATAAATTCAGGCTACATTGCCACTGAATCGTTCAATAACATCACATTTTTTGGATGCATCAACCCACACTTGGGGGAATTATATCCCTACACATGCTACTGCAAATGGGATCGCCTAGATAAGTATAGATGCGTGACTTACTTAGGCCTTTGACTTTTGCTCCGATTACTGTAGTTAACTACTTCACTTGAAAGCTTTTCATCCATCCTTATGAACCTATTCTTCTCCCTTTCGCATAGGGTTTCAGTGCAGACGATACATAACTATTTCAGTGCATAACGAACGTTTCAAGCGAGTGAAAATGCCGAATGCAAACTGGAATATGATCACCGATGAAGTAACAAAAGTGGAAGAAAGCTTTCTGGTTTTGAACACCGAAGAATCGGCTGCAGTAAGAAGATACTCAGATTTTTCGATTTTTCAGATGCATAGATTATCTGTTTGATAATTCTGAGTGTACCGCTCAGTATTGCGGTGCAGCACGGCCTCTGCGTTTTGAAAGGACTATGACCTTTTCCGACCATTTTGGCTGCATTCCGCATTGGACTACTGTTATATTTATCAACAGCAAATTAACAGAATTTTTGAAAAGTCCAATGATTCATTTGAAACACCTGTCATTGGAAAGTCTAATCACAGTAGCTGAAAAGTCGGTCACCTACATAATTGGCCGAAAACTCTACATGAATAAAAACATCAATTGGTGCATCGTTTTTTTCCATACAATAGGTATATTGTTTGGTTGAAATAAGTTAAATTAACAGGGGAATTTACCGAGGATCTGAACATCCCAGTTAACCAACCAGGTCCTACTTTCAGCTTTCAAGCGTGACCCTTTCTAACACAAAGATAAGAATTAATTACAGGGACACGTTTTTTGACGGTAAAGGCTCGTTTTTTGTTCGTGAATGTCCACTTCAAGTGAGAATGAACTGAGGCAAAAAGCCTACTAAATTTCCTAAGCTACACGGGGACGAAAGTATCACGTTTGTTAAAATCATCAACAATTAAGAGCATGCATCAGTTCACTCGGATATCGATGGCAGACTAACTGGTATGTCAAGTTCAGGTACTGATGTGTTTTTTACGCTGCGTACATGTTTCCTAGACGTACGCAATGACACCCACTCGGAAAATTTTTATAACATACTTGAAGCATGAGTGCTATAAAAGGGGCGTGTCCCATAGCCGTTAAGGTCCGCTACAAGGAGACGGTTAACCTGAAACCTTAACCAGATAGTTGGAGTGGCATAGAACGACATAAGGTCACACTAGGTCACGTGTAGTGACGAAATGGACAAAAGCGATTCGCCGTCTACCATCGGAATATGTTCCACTTTTCGGAATATCCCGTCTGATTTTCCCGACTATTTGCTCGCAAATTGTGGCGGATAATTTCTATCAGCGACAAGTGACATTACTGGCAACATTTCCTCCTGGACTGCGGATACCCGTGGAACAGCCACCCTAGTGTAAACCAAATTCACCGGGAATTGTTTTGTGTACCCAGCATAAGGGTATTTGCATTCTGCAGTCTTCGCATTGAGTTATCTCCATCACTTCATTAGTTTTGTTTAATGAGGCCCAAATACTGTAAATTATTGAACGGATCGGAGTTTTTGCCGACGAGCTATCGGAGACCTTTTTCAATTTTCTCAAGACGTCTTTACTCTGCAGTCACCATTTTGATAATCCGCCCGGACTTGTTCCGCATTACGTTGGCATACATGGGAGGATGTCGAGTTAATATGAGGATTTTATAGAATGGTTTGTGAAGTTTATGTCTTTCTGGCTCATCAAAAATGAACAAAGCTATGGAACTCAGATTAAAGGAGCATTCTAGCGTTACCTCACGGTCGAACTCAAAGACTTATAAACCGAATGACCTTTAGTTTTTGCCAGTTAAACCTTAAACGCTGATCGAAGTTCTACTAACCTTCAGTCGAAATCGGTTAAAGATTGGCATTACTGTAAAGTTCGGAAAACTACCACGATTGAAGCGTTGAGTTTACCGGGTAGTCTGTATGGACGATAGGTAGACAACCCCAACTTCTGTCCATGCTTGCGTTCTGATTGGGATGTTTCAGGTCCTTCATTTCTGCCCAAGGACCCGTCGATCTATCCAGGTGAACCCTGTATCTCAGAACGTTTCTTTACAAACCAATCTACCTGGGTACTATAATAATTTTGAGCAATGATGGAACAATGTAACCATCCATGCAACAGCATTTTGTTTGAGGCACTCGATAAATGTCTCCGGTTCACAAAAGCCTTCGTTTCTATTAAGTACAGGATGAGCTTGCGACTGTGCAGGTGTTGCTACTGGCGGAGGCGCCTACTGGGATTCGGCCTTTGTCGGATTCTTTATTTGTTTTCCACTCTGGTTTGAACCACGCGAGAAACCCATCGAAGAGCATTGCCCTGCAGACATATTAAAACTCTATCATAGTTGCTTCTGTCAACAAACGTTTATGCTGCAAGTAACAGTGACAAAGCCCGATTAAAATTAGGATATCATCAATCATTTGTAACAACAAACACTTTCATCTTCACCGTTCTTTGTTGGTTCTTTCCGCATGTTATCCGATTCACCAATCACCAAGGTCATCATCATTTCACCCAGTCGTAGTGAGGTTAGGATTCCACTTTACATGTCTGAGTAACCGGAGACTTCTAGAAGACGCAGGGAAACTAACGTGAAAATGATTGCGTGGGTGATTGCTGTCTCGCGCTGCTTATTGTTCAAAACCAGTTGCAATGACAGAATGGGTGTCGATGTTTGCGTACTAGAAAACGCACAGTTTACGCTAGCAAACAACGATGATGCGCGCAAACCAAGATTTGTGTCGATATTTTACCAAAAATTTTGCGAATTCCTATTTCATTGCAAACGTGAGCGGGACTTTTTGTTTTGCCGGGTATCAGCTCTCAAGCAAGATGTTCACTTTAGGGTCATTCAGAATCCGCGGGAATGTGATCAAGTTTCCTAATCAGCTGGGCAACAAAATTAAATTTCAAACTGAAATATATGTATCTGGAATTTCACAAGATTTAGTATGCCAAGTGTGTGATCAATAAATTATCAAATGTTTTGTATAGTCGTCACATCGCTCCATCGGTGCTACTCATCGCAACGATGTGTTGTAATTCTGTGCACATACCTGGAAGATTCAGGATGTTAGTATTCCTTCATTTAACCCAAGTACCGCCAAGGCTTGCATGCTCACAGCTGGAGCAACAAACCGAACAGTACATAAATCAACGAATGACAGCTCAAAGGTAATAACCACGGTCGAATCAGCCAAGAGAGTTGGCAACTACCGGGCACGTTCCTAAGGTTATTGGACTAAATTAACGCATGCACTGAATGTTTACATAAATGTAACATCATTCGGCGCAGAATCGTTACTCAACAAGATCAGAGTGAACATCGCTGCCACGAATTCCGAAATGCACAAAGCACTTCCACTGTGAAGTTGGCTACGAAATAAACTACTGCAGCTATGGACAATACACTTTTTGCATGTGGTAACCAAATCTGGTTCTACTTATCCCGGCAATCAAAAAGTACTACCAACTCACTTAATTCAGAACCGGGTATGGAATAAATTGAGAAATTTCCAATTAGTCCCCGAAGGAGTATCGCAGGAAATGCTGACCTCGAATGCTGCAGCTTGCTAATCTGAGTCAGTCAGTACCCCCTAATGCAAACCAGGTAAAGAGTACTCCACAAAGAATAGCATTATGTTTATGATTCGGTCAGTGAGTTTGCTTGCAGCGTTCTTCATTGGGCCAACAAACTTCTAGTCTGCACTGGCAGGGAATGCGTAAGTCAAACCAAGTCTATGAATGGATTGAGCAATGTTCCTCTGTTACGGAAAATCATGAAGACGAAAAATGCAGTTTGGAATTATCAGGTACAAGGTAAATCCAAACTAAAGTTATGTTTTTCTTCTGTTTTTTATATGATTGTGGTACACAAAAGTATTTCATCACTTGACGTCCGAATCGAGTGGTCACTGGGTGCACTGTATCATCAATCCAATCGTCACAATGGGTTCCGAGCAATGAGATGCATTGGTCCCTGGGTATGTGAGTTAGATGATAGATGTTTCTCAGTCTCTTAGGAAGGCCATGTGCTTTTCAAGGTCATCAGTCTTGTATTACTGGTTGTCCGACATTGAGGAAAAGTGTTCAGTGTCCTGTGCGTGACAATTTGTGTGTACACAGTTTGATTATTTAAATTTCGTAACTTTATTTGGCTAGACAACAGGCAATCTCAGAATAGTTACGACACATCCCAATGCAATTTTAAAGCCGTGAAAACTTATTTGTATGAAAACCTAGTTTTGCGACATTGCGAAGCTCCACGAAGGAGCTCAAACAAAAAGTTTTAAACAGTATGAGCGGATTTGGCATTACAAAGTACCTCAGATTAGCTTACATTTTAAGCGAGACAGCAATTTTAATATATTGTTTATCTATTGCCAATGTATGCTGCCAGAATCAGCCAAACATGTGCTCCTTTTATAGTAGCATCAGAAACAGTCATTAATCATTCAAGAATGACCAAACTAGACCCCTTTTAGCGTCAGTTATATCACCTGTAACTGCAATTAAATATATCAAGCGGCCAGGTGGAGTTTCCGTAATCTTAACCGATCCCGTTAGAAGGATTAAATTGCACATCCCGGTATTCGATTGGCTTCTTTACAATGGAATTATGGTATTCCGTAATAACTTTAGTTGAATGACGATCACGGTTGTTACTATTACCACCACCAGTCAAGTAAATTTGTCATTAGCCAATATTTCTACTTTCTACGGTTTAAGTCTCTGAACCCTGGGTACCAGTTTTTTGTTATTCCCGATCCATAGAGACGGTGTCTAGAGTACAAACACTCCCTCACCCATGCGATTTAATAATTTTCTTTGTCCACTAATGCACGCTCTACACATAAGTGCCTGACGTCTACATTTTTAGGCTTGCGTTGTGAATGAATTAGCAGTTACTAGTAGCAGTTTTCACACATTGATTTCAAACGAGATGTGATGCTTCATCCACGGCAGCTTTGTCTACTCGATACTTGGATGCTTTCGAGCAGCTTAAATTCACCCTAATTGCTACTTCCAGTAGTCGATTGTCCTCACTGTTAGCACATGAGAGTTCTTCATCCTCGGATGTCATTGGGCATCTTGATCATGCACGTTCTCTCAGTAATCTACGAGGGATACACGATTGATGTTATGACGTGTTCTATTTCCACGGGGATCGCGGGTGTTGTCTGTTAATGATGCCTTCTCATTTTGGACTACTCATCTAGAGATGACCTCGCACAAAATACTTTTGTAAGAGATTCAATAAAATTTAGAATTTCTCTGCGAGATTTTGTTAATAATCGTACCAGTTTTTTCCGATAACTTATTAAATACCAAAACGGAAAAATGCACTAAACCCACCCTTTGTCCTCAATATATAAAGACCACTGAAACATTGTATTTCGGCGTGACAGTGTTCCAAAGTCCATCAGTCTCGTCTGTGGATCTATCGTGTGGTGTTTCTGATTGCTAGTTGCCTTGCAGTTATTGAACAGCTAAGCCCAGTTGTTAAAGTTCGATCGTCTGAAAGATATTTTTCATATTGCGAACGCTGGTGAAAAAAACAGAACAAAACTGCCGATCAGTACCACAGTTCTAGGACCAAATGTTAATTCAAACGTAGTGATATTCTCTATTCATAACCTGTCAAATTATCAAAGATGTATTTATTTATGGAGCTGTCTTACGCGAAAGGTCAATAAATAAGCAATATGTTGACCATGTTGCTCCCTGATACTCCTAGGCTTAATGCTGGATTGTCTTAGAAAAAGTTGAGTCACTTGAATCGTTCTTTGCTAGGAGACCGGAAAGCCATGCCTATGGGCGACGACAGGTCTGGAGTTCACTCCTCTCGTTCTTCACCAGGTATATATATATATATATACATGACCAACATCAATTCTACTTTTTGTAACATTGAAATAATAATGCAGTATCTTTCTCGTCATATTCTTATTTCGTTGTCTGATACAAATTCTTAGTCCGGCGATAGTCAAACGGATAAGTTCGTGGAGTTTAGCCACGAGGGTCGCGAGTTTGAATCCCCCCATCGCCGGTCAACTTACCCGCCTAGAGTACTATGATGATCGTTGCCGCTTTACTGAACAACGATTTACGCTGTTATTTTATTAACAAAGGAAGTCAAAAAGAATGAAAATTGAAAAGATGAAAACACACTACTTAAACGGTGTGAAACTTGTGCTACCTTTACTATTCGTTAACAGCTCACAGCCGTTGAAATCATTCGAACTTTCTGTGTTAATCTATTTACAACCGAAATCTCCTCTAATTGCACCCTGTCCAAAGTAATTGATCGAAAACGTGAATTTCTATTGGTATGAGGCTGATAAAACTTGACAGCCGATTAGATTACATTTCCACGTGGCCCAGTATCTGATTTGTCCAAAGGGTCCGCATACAAAGCTATAGTTTTGTATGAGAAAATAAAACAACTTGATGGTAAATTATTCACTTCCGGTTCACCATGGTAATTACCACCAAGGCCTACCCTCGTATCGAGCACAAACAGGCTTGAATGGTTTTGCAAAGTATACGAGTTTGGCGTCTGGCGGATTGTTTCATGCCACTCGATGTTGTTTATCGGTAATTATGAAGACAAAATTTACGGAAAAATATAAAAGCAGCAACAGAAGACCCGTTTTGTCGAGACCTGTAACTAATTCAACATGAGAGTAAGTCTCAGTAATCGTGTATGCTCCAATCGCTGGTCTATTTCAAATCGGTTTAAATTGCCACGTTTGTTTACCATCACTTCCTAAATTTTTGCTCATTCAAAAATGACTATCTTGTACGTTAATAAACGTAATCACTGAGTGAAAGATTTTGCAAAACACAATTGCTCCGATTTGAACCTAGCAGGAGGGTTTAATTGGCACACATGCAAAGCGATGCCAATTTTTGCCACCTCAATTAACAAAATCCACAATATGACGAGTAACTTACGCGTCCTCATCAATGGCAATCATTATAATAAACCGTATTTGCCATACAATGCGATTTTTGCAAAATTTGTTAATCTCAGTGCAGTGTTTTGTCACATGATGTGCAACTCGATTGCGACCTAATGGTTGTTAGTGAGAATCAACAAGATTTATGCCCCAGATTGTGCATATATACCACAATTTTCGGTCCAAATAACACAATTTATGTCTTCACGGGTTGGTAGCTTCTTGCCCTTTGCGAAGCCCGATCAGTTTTCCATAGCTATAAAAGAATGAAAGAGAAGTCAACATTATTGACCCTTTTGGTAACCAATCTTCTCATGAAGTTTAACCAAAATAAGACAATTGACAATCAATAAAAACACAAAGACCAAGTGAATCATAGGAAAAGAACATTAAGTAACCAAAAACCGCTGGAATTGTAAAGCCTGCAAATTAACGAATCCGATTTAGATGTATGATAACACTAGCACACGAATTTACATTACCACTGGGGGGTTTTTTGGATCTAGGTCACGACTGATAATGCAAAACAAACCAATTGGAAAATAATTGAATAGCTGTGCTAGCGAGCTTTTTTAATAAATACCCCGGCCGGGGATTCCAATTTACGGATGTTCTAACAGGCTCACAAACAAAATACCAAGGGCTGAATCACTACGCATTTATGGACCGAGATTATCCTTATTCACCACCGTATCCTTGTGGACTCATACCATGTAACATTTTATCTACCTTTGAAAATCCTGACTAGATTCGTTTAGCTCAAAACTCTATTCTTTGTTTAAAAATCTATTAGAGGCTGACTTACCGTGTCCACTTGTGAAGTCATGTACAGACAGGGGCGAAACGCCATTTGTTGTGGGTAACAAAAAAGAAAATCTGCTCTGCATCAGTAGAATGAATTTCGATATCATCAACCGGTTAACAAAATTAAAGTATCCTTACTTCCAGACATACTTAATTTAGGCACTGACTTCAAAATTTTGCTCTACTTCATATACTTGAAGTATTGGAGTCTGACCTCGGCTGTACGACGCTAGTACACTTTGTTGTTCCGTTTGTGCAAACGGACCGCGATACATGCATTGTTAATCACAAGCAGATAGTCACCTTGTGTCTAGTCATTAAATTCTTCATTTTCTTTTTTATTAAATGATGGCAATGTAATGAGTAATACAAGTAGGGAGAAGTAAGCATAAGTTTTTTCTTTCGTTCCAATAGGGATAAGTCTAAACCGAAATTGTTTCCCCTTTCTGTGAATGTAGATCGAGACACAAACAATTCGAATTGGTAGGAAAACTATCCGTTCAGTAGTTCTACGGTTCTGCTGAGTATGATACGATGTCCACATGTTTCGGTGGCAGACGTTTTCTAAATCTGCACCATTTCTCCAGACAAACATGGCAAACCTGATCTAATGTCAAACGTTTATGTGATGATAAAATTGTCTGCAATGGGATATCTCAACAGCCACACGAACAGTCGACAAGTCCGTTAAATATCATTTTTAATATTCAATTTCCGAGTTTGGGCTTGATACTGCATGTGATTTAAGAGAACTTCAATGGATTAGTTTCGTCCTCCCGTGAAGTAGCATGCTCTGTCTATATGCAAACTTTTATTTATTTGTTTTGCAACTTTCAAATTTTGAACGCACTTATCCAAGCCGTCAAGATAGAGCGTGATCAGATTGCATCAGAATTAGGGCATGTGATCTGACCGCAAGTTTAATTAGGAGAATCAGCAAGGGAAAAGCTACTGAGTGATGTGCAAGGTCGGTCAGCTAAGCATCACCGCACCATATCAGGTGTGAAGCCAGGTAGTGTTGATTAATTGTCGACCGATGAAACCGCGGTCAGAAGGTCAACGGAGTCCAAGTGACAGTGGTCACTACTATTCTCATAAGAACTGTAACTGATTCTGTGCTAGTCCATTTTTCAGAGCCATGGTTTCCGGTCCTACTTCACAGAATACAACAGGCTTTAGAGGCTGTAGGGCGTCTGCCTTTCACGGCATTCATCCATCAGGCGTGAAACAAAACAGTCTTGAGAGTTACACTGCTTTTGTTTGACCTCATGTTTCAAGTGTAATACGGATCTTACAACTATTGCTTTGAACAACACAGTAGCATGATCGCTAACTCTAACGAATTCACTCAATCGTCTCACTTCTTGTTCTAATCGCGCCCTGTTTAGTCAAGCAAGGACGATCAGATGGCTTCTGGCAAGTCAGCATGACTATCCGTTAATTGTAATAATAAAACGACTTACATAGATCTGTTCAAGCCCAAGCGCAGTGACTAATCCACTCCGACTGACCACGCTCGTAGTCTCCACCTTGATATCGATTTCCGTAGTCTCTGAACCTGTCACCAAAGCCAGACCACTTGCACTTTGACCCAAAAGTAGAGCGAATGGCCAATTGCAGCCTTGACTACTGTGGCTCTGCAATGTGCAGCTGGTCAAATTCCGGCCCCATACTTCTACTTTAAGATAAAAGGGGGCTTTCAGTCAGTCCTGTTTTCCCGAAATAAACTGGTCTTGAGATTTTTGGCATGAGCCTGCGGCCTACCTTAATACATGGTACCATCCAGCGGAAAACAAAATGAATGATCAACAAACTAGAAACTAATGACTAAAAAAATCCAACAAATAGGGAATCTTTTCCATGCAAGAACTCCTATGACTATGGTTACCAATCCCCTGTTAGGCTGGCTTTTTAAACCATAATCAATATAACTACTTAACCAAAATACCTGTGCCGTCAAGTGAGTTAGGAATCGCATGAATTTATTCGTCCAATTGAAATCCCAACGATAGACAAGTGGTAAAATTCAGACCTTGTTGTTGAGCGAAAACGAAGGTAAATAGTTGGGCATTCATATTATATGCATCATGTCGCCTTAGAGATCTTTAATCCTACGTATTACATTTAGTCTACTTCAAGACAATTCCGTTAAAACCGATTGCCATTAGATACATCTCTAATACAGTCGCTTGAATAGTTTCCAAATTAAATTTTTTGTCTGTCTCTCATTTCAGAATATCTGCGTTTTCCTAATTTTGACCGTTGTGTTATCCTGCATGAATCATGTGGTCGAGGGATTACCAAATAAGGTTCTTTGCGACAATAAATGTTGGGATGAAGGAGAACTATGCAAAAGCAAATGCCGTGGTGCCCGAGAGTTTCGCTGCAAAATGGACTGCCAAAAACAAATCCGCCTTTGTTCTAGAAGTTGCCCACTTTAAGTGAACATTTTTCTTTAAATATATTACAAGTAATCGAAATACACTGCTATTGTTGGCACTGTTATCATGGTTCGTACTTTTTTCAATTTCAACAATATGCTTCCCAGTCAGTTCTAGTATTCGATCCGTATATACAGTTCATTCTACTTATGACATAGGTCCGCATTCCGAATACCGGCCTTGACTGAACGACGATAAAACCGGCTATCAGTCAGTCATCTTGATAATTCCTAGGAGGAATTTATCACCGGCACACTCCTGGTGACTCATCTGAGGTTGTAGTGGCAAAATAATTAAATGGGACCCCTATTCCTTGATCTTGACTTAAGTTTTCTGCAGGAGTATACCTTCATTGTGTGTGCATACAGTCAGACTTTGCTAATCTCCTCCCATGATTTCGGTTGCCAAATGACGAACGGATTAGTCTAAGATGATCCCGCGTAGTACTGGACTCTTCACGAATTTGTTATTTCCATACAAACCAGCCGACATTTATTGTATTCTTGTACAATGTGTTTTGCATATCTGTTTCAAGGAAACAGAGGTCGGCGAATTAGCTGATCACCAAAAACACTGGCAACCTTGCCACTATAATTGCTTGTATTGACTGACAAACGTTAGCTTATTTCTATTTATCCGCTTTTTCTAGTACCGAGTCTGTGACAAGAATATGAATACTTTACATTGTTTCGTAATGGTGGATTCACCAAACTAGACCCAGGTCGGTGGAGCATTTTCTTTAGGAGCCCAATGCCAACGATGTTCGGTACGGAGTGGAAAAATCGTGCGATTCATTGTTTCAGTGTTACGCAATCCAAAACGTCGTGATAATCGATAAGATAGTACCACGTTGCCTGTTTGACTAGTGCTCGAAGCATGCCGTAACACGTAATCGGAGTAATACGTACTCCCTGGATACGGAGCTGCCGGTTTCCCGTTGGATTATTTTGATACATAAAAATCTTAACTTTGTATGCACGCTCCGGTTGGCCAGTAATTCACTAGGACTCATTAAACGCAGATAATCAAACTAATGAAGCATGGAAAATTCGCTAAAGTTACTGCAACTTTCGGAGTCAGCGTCGCAAGCTCGCATAAAACCTGTGACCCCACGCTTAACGGACAGGACTTCTGTCAATAGGTTGGCGACCTAAACATGACTGGGATGACCGGTAGTACTCGGCACAGTCGACGGCACGATTGCACGACTTCATAAAATGGTACCAGAAGACGTTGACGAAAACCATGGAATCCGGAGCCCGAGAGAGCTGAGTGGCCCGGCAAAGAACTGAAGAACTTGGTAACCAATATTCACATTATCGTGCAGCTATAGATCGTTGCTCCAAAAATCTAACGAATTTTAGATAGTAAAATTACCGTGCTTAAATCTCGGCGATAAAACCAGAAAATTGCTCAGCTTGGGACAAAACAGTAATGGCCGTATCCGTCTTTAGACGAGTGCCGTAACAATGTAGAGGTTGGGGTAAAAATAAATTACTCTGTCCGGAGAAAGACTCGATAAAATGATTTTTTCTCCTCATCGACCAAGTGGACAATGCCAATTTGCGGTTAATAAAAAAACTTATCAACAATGCATCCACTCGTAGCAATTATCCAAGTGAGAGACAAATTCTTAAGAGGTCAGCATATACCAAAGGTGTCATGAGTTGCAAAAATGAAAATATTTAGGGCTCATCAAGCGTTAACAGTAAAATGGCCTCTGGAAAAATAGCAAGCTTGTGATTATATGTGAGTTTGGAAGCGCGACATACTCTCACTAAAAACACAGTCATCTACTCGGTTGAAGTTAGCAACCATAGTGTACGTAGTTCAGTGTTACTTTTCTTGCGGGACTAGAGGCCAAAACTATTAAGCTAGACTTTTCTGTTTTATTGGAAGACCAAATTGCTGACTGCTTTCACCCTGAACAGATAACTTTTGTAAATCGGCACTCAGTGAGTTTCGATTCTGTACTTTGCTTGGTCACTTTGTGCACACCTCATTCTTTATGGTACCGCATTCGAATAAGCAACGAAATGAATCAAAAACGGCACGTCATTTACTATTTGGGATTTGAGATAGGACTTGTAGAAACAAGAGTACCGATAGAATTTATGCCTAATCTTATTTAACGAAACGAGTTCCCTTCAGCTTGCCGGAAATCCTTGAGATGAGTCTCAATAAGACCGGACTCAATTACCTCGAGTCGACATAAATGGGAAATCAGATAGATACGCTAGTGATAAGTGCGCAGTGGTTTGAGCGAAACAGCGCGCAACGAAGATATGTTCCGGACCGCCTGTTCCGGAGGTAGAACACCGCACCGATTTCTGGTTGTTTGTTTCAAATGTGGTCTCGAAGCAGGTCAAAAGGAAAATCATCAAATTTCAGAACAATCTGAACGAGACGAAATCACGAACGAATCTGCCAACAACTTCCGAGCGCTATGTGCATAACCTTTCCAGTTTATCTATGGGTACCACCAAGATTACAATTCTGTTGTCCCACCACACAAACGACCAACTAGATACAGAGGTGCAATTCCAAAATTTGTAGACTCAAACAAGATCACTGACGGCGACATTACGGTAGGCCGCCGATGAATCCAGAAGTACATTAGTTGAGTGCTCTGACCAGTATCGGTGCCTCAAAAAAAGCTTTGTAAACCTTCTGAATAATCGACGTAAAGAAGCTTTAGGAAATCTCAGTAATAATAAAGATATTCTTTCTGTTAGACCCGATAAAATCTCCAGAGTTGTGTTATTGAGTCATTCAGACTATGCTGATAAAAAACAAAATTTACCAAGGCCAAGGATAAAAGGAGAGAACCAGAATGATCAAAGGGCAACTAGCTACAGCATTGCGAAGACCGAAAGATCAGAATCTGAATTCTATTGGTAGTTATGAACAGTTAAGAGTCACAGACACTACTGTCCCTCGTCTACACGGTCTACCGAAGTCTACTAAGCGGGTGTGCCAATAAAACCGATACTGGACATGTCTAGTTCTCCCTATTACTCTATTGACCGTTGGTTTGTCGACACACCGGAACCATTTCGTGCAGCGATCGCCACTACAGTTTGAAGGATTTACTCCAGTTCGTAGAACTAATCAAAGAATGAGACGCGAGGGCACTTTAAATGGCCTCTCTGAAAGCAAAGTCACTGGTGGCAAATGTCCCCGCCTAGAACTGATCGACTATTTGTGTCAATATATTAGGGTGAAATAAAATAATTGTTGACATTCCGGAGGCGGAAATAAAGAAACCGCTGTTAAGGTCTACTCTCGACATCAAATTTTCCTTCAACTACAAGCTTTATCGACAGAGAGATGGAGTCGCAATGGAATCGCTAGTGTATACGTCACTAAACTAGAAAAATGTGCTCTCCAGAACACCACAGAAGAATGACTAGCTTATTGTCGATGAGTACGTGACATTTTTGTATTAGTAGACAATAACATGTACATAGACATACTGGTGAATAATTATAACTAGGTTCACAATGCGCTTGGTTTTATACCGGAAGAGGAATGGGAGAATTCATTTCATTTCCTACATGTGAAACGCAAGAAGTCAGTGGATAGAAAGATCACACTCCCCGTGTATCGAAAGCCAACATGGACAGACCACTCTGCCACCTGTTACCCTCAAGGGCAAACACACCTAGTCCGGTTGCTAGCATCTCGTGTACGAAATATTTGCTCCAAAAAAATGCTGGAGGAGGGATTAGACCAGATCAGACAGATGTTAAACAATGGGTATCCTGAACGTTTTATCCTTAAGAATATGAGGGACCTACCCAAGAAAACGCTGATATATATATATATATATATATATATATATATATATATATATATATGGCATTGGTTTGTTCGCTGATCTGGACAAGTTGAGTGCAAACGATTCATCACCAATCGAGGTGACTTTGTCACTGTTATGATATTGTGGAGAGCGTCTGGTTGTCGTCGTCGGTGTTGAGTGGCTGCTCTTGGTGAGGTGGCAGGATAGAGATGCTGTCCGATTGCTTAGTTCACCCTCGTATATTGTTAACATGTTGTGGACTGAATCAGCGTCCATTTCGACTGGCTTGTGTTGATCGGCCCCTCGATCGGATCGATAGGTGCACGTAGTCCAGATCGACGTGTCTGTTTATCGATCTTTCCGAAGAGTGCCAAGCTTCGAGAAATTCCCTCCAATGTTTTGTTCTAGCCTGGGCGACGATCCTCAGGTTTTCGAATTTGAACTTGTGACTTTCCCAGTCTTCGTGAACTGAAAATAGGGAGAGTGGATTGTGCCCTTTTGTTGCCAATTGGTGTTCATGGCTCCGTGTCCCGAGTTTCTTTCCCGGTACTGATTTTCGTAGTCTTTACGATCTATTTGATAGACACCGTTAGTTCGATACTTCTCAGCCGTCGGTTCTTTCGCCTTAGATAGAGTCTTTCGCAGGGTTCTTGTTGGCTTGTGCGCCACTTCACTTCCATGGGGCTTGAATAATCTTGTTATCATTTAAGAGATATGCTTGATGTACGGTTCGTGCTTTGGTCTGCTCGATCGTCTCCTGGGTACTGTTCTTTGTTGGCGCTTCGTCTGATGAAGCTTCGAGTGTACCCGTTACGCAGAAACAGTTGAAACAGATGGTTTTCTTCTTGTTTCCTTCGCTCCGCAGTGCTGCAGTGGGATTGTGCCCTTTTGAATAGTGTCTTGATGCAGCTTCTCTCGTGGCAGCTTGGGTGGTTGCTTTGGAATTGTAGGATTTGATCTGTATGCGTGCTTTTGCGGTATACGGATGTTTCCAAAGTGCCTGTATTTGTCTGTGTGACGAACACGTCTAGAAATGGCAGACTGTTGTCATGTTCTATTCCCATGGTGAACTTGATTTCCTTGAAAACCCCGTTGATGACAGTGAACGTTCGTTGTAGTTCAGATCGTTTAATGACTACGAACGTGCCGTCAACTTTGGTTTGATGTCCCGCAGGATGGTCTTCTCTAGTTTCTGCATCACTGCCTCTGCAATGAAGCCAGATATTGGTGAGCCCATTGGGGTCCCCTTCACTTGTTCGTAAAACGTACCTTCGAACTCGAAGTATGTTCGCAGGTATAATTCTATTAATTCGCATACACTGCTCGACCTTAGTTGTTCGCTCCATTGGTGTTCTTCTAGAAGTTCGTGTGGTGTCTTTCTTGCCAGATCTAGAGGTATTGATGTGAAAAGGGACACGACGTCGAAGGAGACCATGATTTCATCTTCTTCAGTGCTTGTCCCGTGAAGTTTTTCCAAGAACTGCAAGACACTGTTAATTGGATTGATTGAATTGATTGAATTGCTCGAATATTCATGTCCTGTGATGAGAGATTTAGTCGTCTCCGGAGGCTTTTGGCTGGGTTGCATGTTGGTATTCCCAGTAGTACAACTATTGGTCTCAGGGATATTCCTTCTTTGTGGATTTTCGGTGGTCCATAGAATTGCGTGATGTTTGCGTCCTTGACCTTCATCATCCACCTCTCTTTCTTTCTTATCTAATGTAGTTCTTCTAGTCATTTGAATGTTGCGTTGATTTTCGTCATGTCTTTTGGTTGAATTGTCGTTGATTTCTCGACAAGTCGAAGTACATTGTCGCAATGTTTTTGTTTTCTCTATGTTCTCTGTCTTATCCATAATGACTGTGACCTGTCCTTTGTCTGCCGGAAGAATAATTATATTCGGTTCTTCTTTCAGTTTTTGTAGAGCTCTTTCTTCTGGTTTCGAGATTATTGTCGTTTGTGTTATACGAGTCAGAGACGGGACGATTGCCTGTCGGATTTTCTGTTTTGTTTCGTCAGAGATTCCGGTGATCTTGAGTGTATGTTCTAATTGAGCCACGTACTTCTTATTATTAGCGTCTTTAACAATGGAGTTGAGTCGTTTGATTAGCAGTCCTTTTTCATCCTCGGTGATAGCCTGGTGTGATAGATTTTTAATCCATGCGTCACACAGTGTAGTTTCCTTAGTGCNGAATGCCCGAGAATATACGTATGTATATATAGAAGCAGCAGGAAGTAGTATCTGGATGCGTAAACAAAATTTGTCCGGGAGCACACGACACGACCGGTTTGGCGGTTATTGTCGCTCGTCAGGTATGCGTACCCGATGCTCTCTTGTCCAAACATCGACATACTTACTTGTACACTCCGAATTGATTGATATTTCTCACCAGAATCGAATCTGTAGCAACAGGAGTGTGCATGGAAGCTGTTCGTGGAAGAGTCCACAGAAGAATCACAACTGTGATCCGTTGATAATTGTTTGTCAGTTGGGCTGAGCGAACGTTAGGAACGAGGGCAGAATGCCCGAGAATATACGTATGTATATATAGAAGCAGCAGGAAGTAGTATCTGGATGCGTAAACAAAATTTGTCCGGGAGCACACGACACGACCGGTTTGGCGGTTATTGTCGCTCGTCAGGTATGCGTACCCGATGCTCTCTTGTCCAAACATCGACATACTTACTTGTACACTCCGAATTGATTGATATTTCTCACCAGAATCGAATCTGTAGCAACAGGAGTGTGCATGGAAGCTGTTCGTGGAAGAGTCCACAGAAGAATCACAACTGTGATTCGTTGATAATTGTTTGTCAGTTGGGCTGAGCGAACGTTAGGAACGAGGGCAGAATGCCCGAGAATATACGTATGTATATATAGAAGCAGCAGGAAGTAGTATCTGGATGCGTAAACAAAATTTGTCCGGGAGCACACGACACGACCGGTTTGGCGGTTATTGTCGCTCGTCAGGTATGCGTACCCGATGCTCTCTTGTCCAAACATCGACATACTTACTTGTACACTCCGAATTGATTGATATTTCTCACCAGAATCGAATCTGTAGCAACAGGAGTGTGCATGGAAGCTGTTCGTGGAAGAGTCCACAGAAGAATCACAACTGTGATTCGTTGATAATTGTTTGTCAGTTGGGCTGAGCGAACGTTAGGAACGAGGGCAGAATGCCCGAGAATATACGTATGTATATATAGAAGCAGCAGGAAGTAGTATCTGGATGCGTAAACAAAATTATATATATATTCATATATATATATATATACCATGTCACACTTCCTCACGGTGTTGGAACATCGTAACAATATATTTCCCGAACTATATTCGTTTATAGAAAATAGCTTCGTATATTACATTTAACATTTCATTTAGTAACTGGTATGGATATTTGTTATAAATGTGGAATAATAACTTACATTTATCCATTTCTTTGCAGGAGTAACAAGAAACGCCAATCGGTTAAAAAAACCGTCGGCTACTCACGCACAAAGATGGCCGGATGAATATTTTCATTTTTCATCTTACCACAGTTTGTTTTCAACTTCTCAGCAGTTGGTAATCTGCCCAATCAAAGGGTCATTGTACGTTGCGACGCACGGCTTACGAATGCGTTTTAGAGTATACGATTCGTGTTAATGAGCCATGGTTCGAATGGCTTGTGGTTATCGTGCATGTAAGCAGAAATTGCGTTTGATAGACTTTTTGAAATTTAGGAAGAATGGATATTATTAGGGTTTGAAAATGTGGAAATGTGTAGCAGTAGGTTATGTGCATTTTCCGGATTATTGTATAGACACCCAAAAAATACACTGGAGCGTGCTGCAAACTGTCCGTTTTGGGGTCATTTACCGGATAGTTTGGGGACTCTCCCCTTTGACCACAGTGCTGCTAGGCCCCAGTCTAACCCTAGTTTGGGACAAAGCTCAAGGGTTAGAAAAGCATGCTTGAAACAGTCTAAATTTCGAAACTGCAAGCGGCTTCCCATCTAGCGCTCAATCGAAAGCAGTGTTCGCAGTCTGAAGTGGGCAACAGTGCAGAATAGACCAATTTTCTCAAGTAGTTGCTGCAGGAACGTAAAATCGACTTTCGGGGAGCAGTGTGTATGCGCACGTTGTGAAACAGTAGCTCAATGTGTTCCGTCGTCCTGCTTTGTTTATAGCCTAGCACTTGAACGATGTTTGCAAAGACAACAATGAAAAGCTACACTAAAAGTACTATTACCCATTGAGCGAGTAAAGACTCCTCATTTGAAGGTAAGTATGCACTGCATAAAACTGCGTCAAAAGTTGCATGGCATTTGCTGAGTCTTGTGTTTACACTCATCATTTTTCATTTTGAAAACAAGCGCGATCTCATTAATATATCATGAGAGTAACTGAAGTCAGCGTGGCTATAATCCCCACAGTGTAACGGAAGGACCGTAATTTGCGCTATTCGTGGTAGCCATGTGAAAAGCGATTCAGTTAGTAGTCCACTTTGGGTTACACTGGAACCGTTCTGTGTACGTACATACCTGCTGCATGAGTTCCCTAACCTGCGATCGCGCGCCTTTAGGAACCAGTCACCCATAAGCCTGTCAAACATTTGCGCAGGTGCTTCCGCAAAAAATAGATTTTTCCGACGGATTCTGGAAAAGTCTGAAATATTTTGTGTACAAACATATCTTGAACTGCTGGCACCAACCGGTGACTACAAACCGTCCACGAAAATCTCCGGAAAAGCAAGCAGTAAAAAACCTGTCTTGGCTTTCACCAACACATGTTTCTCAAGTTCAATAATCCCGCCCGTAAGTGGGATTAATCAAGAAATAACAGGCATGGTCACATTGTACTAGGACGCCTGTGAAATTATTAAATTTCACGAGACCAATTCATTGGACTCGGGTAGTTCTGAACACTGGAACAATTCACCAGGGGGCCATATACACGATAACTGAAAAATATACGAAACAATGGTGAACTTCGTGTACCGTATAATGGAACCTTTGGGTAACGATACCTATTACGTGGCAAACGTCTTACCCCCTGTCCAAATCCATCTGCACTAGGTTTCCAGAAAAGGCGAGAGACCCAACTAACGGTCATTGCCTATTCTGAAATTATCCTGCAGTCTTCTAGGCTGTACTTGATTGTGCAGAGGACGGTGTATCTCCGAACGAAAGGGACGGGCGGTGCTGGGGGCACAACTGATACCTCCCACCCAAGTTTCTTTATGGATAATCACGGTTCTTTTTGTTCTCAGTATGCCAGAGCGCGATTGCCTCGGGTCCAGGTGGTTGCGGTGATAAGTCAGCAAGTTTGAACTTATTACTGTCGAAAACCAACCAACAAGGCCTGCGTTGGAGGTGGACCGTCTGGGAATCACGATGTGGACAATAGACGATTGGCCGGCGGTGGCCAAACGAAAAAGCTCGTGGCACTTGGACGTCAAGGTCGCGGGTTCGAATCCTCCCACCGCCGGTCAACTTCCCCATTTGGCAGCCCTCCGTTGGCCGCGGTCCCCTTCCTGAAAATTGCTGTACATTGTTATTTCCTTAATAAAGGAAGTAAAAGATCAAAGAAAAAGATAAATCAGTAGATGACATTGCTTGTTTGTCAGAAGTTCGCCTTTTCGTTCCAGCTTCATGATGCATCAAGGTTCCAGGGGACTGTGGATAAACAGTGGGCTAATTGACAACTCCGGTGTCGCAAATGGCCTAGGCATGAAGAAACAATAACGTCCAGACTAACAATATCGCATTTCAAGGGTCCCTGCCCCCAGAACTTAGCTATCACAGCCGTTTATGCGCCGCCCAGCGCTGCTGATAACAAAACGAAAGATGTCCTTTAGGAATCAACGTAAAATTTGCCAAATAGTTCCACAGCACGAGATTTACTGTTTCTGCGGGAGACTAGAACGCGCTAACCGATCCTTCGGTCGAATTCACGGGCCATCTCCTAAAGAGGCCAGCGCTGTGAGAACAGGACACAGCTTGATGGATTCCTCGGACGTGAACAGGTTGGTTCATTGCCCTTCCAAATTTCGAAAGCCACCTACTAACATGGTATTCGAACGGCTGCCTCAGAGCAAATCAAATCTACCATATCATCGTACAATTCCACTGGGCTTCGTCAGTAAAAGTTTGTCACACGTTTCGGGGTGCAGGGAATGGTAACATGAACGGTACGGACCATGTCTTGCGCTTGCTTCACTTAGTCTCCATTTGTCTATACTATTACCAAGTCAGTTAGACGTCACTGTTCCGGAAAAACTCGAGGCATTGTCGGCTGCAATTGTAACACAGTTAAACACTATCACCAGTATAACAACGGACGAAGTCTTGGAGGAAAACTAGTGGAAGACGCTCAAAACGGTGATAAAAGAAGTCTTTTGGAGGGAACTAGGGAAGACTTCAAAACAACCGGAAAACTGGATTTCTGTAAGAACTCTTCAGCTTTCAGTCAGGACAAAAGAAGCCCGCCAGTCGGAAAGCTTAGAAGAGCGCAAGCTAAGACGGGCAGCCACGCCCTCCGCTAAAGAATGTTGCAGGAGATGCTAAATAGGAACGGCTGAGAAACCGTGGGTCGCACCAGGAAATGATGACGTTGACAGGCCCGTTCGATCTATCTGTTAAGCTTCGAATGGGATCTAAAAACGGAAGTTAGCTCTGCTTGACAAAACGAGCTAACTTAGCCCTGAACAGCGTAGGAAAATGAAGAGATAGACAGAGTACTTTGGTTAAGTTCTCAAACAAGTTGTTCACCAAAAGGCATATCGATCCTCTACAGTTAGTCCGGAGTCATATGATGTCACTCAGGAGCCGCCATTGTACAGGTTACGGATGTTGTTAGTCAAATGAAGAATAGGAAATCTGCCGAAAATGACGTTCCGCCGGTAGTGTATAAAATATGTTTAGCGCCTTTGATTAGTAGGCGCCATGAACTATTGCACTCTCTTCGGATAAACGAGATCTTTCCGTGTAATTGGGGTGCATCCATCCCGCTATCCATTCCAAGAAAGGCGACAAATCGGTCTGCGAGAATTGCAGAGTCATCAGCCGGATAGACATCAGCGCAATGGTTTTCTGCCCACTACGTCTTACTCGCTTTGCAATTGTGATATCGACAAATTAGACCACACTAGAAGGGACTAAACTTGCAAAAAGGTTACTTTGATCAAATACTTGGAGAGCTCCGGATTTCGGAAGAGCAGCGCACCGTATCATGTTTACTGGATTTTCGGGCTGCATTTGATCCACCTAATTTTGAATCCCTTTGAAAACTCAAAGAAACTGATGACCTGTCTGTCAAGGGCTTACTATTCGTCTTTTTACATATGAGCATGAATGTAGGGCGGGGAATCCTCAGAATTCGCTATCCATTCTCGAGTGGGGTGTGATTGTCCAGCATCCCAGGTTCTGTTCAATTATGCCATCGATTGGACTGTAGGCAACTCAATGACGGGTTAGCAGACGTCCAATTCTGCCCATTACCGACCTGGAGCATGCGAAAATCTCTGTGGTGTTCTGCGATTCCGGAGCCACCATACAAACCATGCTAGACCGAATAGCTCCTTGTGCAGCGAAAGTCGGTCTCGAAATCAACACGAACAAAAAGAAAGCCTTCTCATCGTTCCCTATCCCAGGTGCATAGCAACCTTCTATCAATTGCGAGCGAGTAAAAACTATGTCACCATTCAAATACATAGAATCGGTTCTCCTGCCGAACGGGTAAGCGAGGGACGAAATCATTTCGAGGACTGGCAATGCGCGCAGAGCATATATGCAACTTTGACGAGTACTACGGACACAGTGAAATCAGTCTTCAAACAAAGAATCGAGTTTTTCCAGCTGCTGTCCGTGCTTGCTTATGGATGCGAAACCTGTTCGTTACAGGTTGAGAATACCGAAAGTCCGAAGTCCTCGACCACTGGTGATTGCGACGAACACACCGGACAAACTGGGAAGAATGAGTTTCTAACAAGTTAATAAGGAGAAAATGCTGAAATATTTAGAAGCTGTCATACTTCCTCCAACGCAGCCGATTGCCATGGTTCGGTCATTTTCTACGGCACTCAGACAAGAACTGTCTAGACACACCTTGTGTCCTGCACCCTTTCAAGAATGATACTGTCACTTCGGCGGCCAGATGAAAATGTGGACCCGTACCAACAAAAAGGGCGTAGAACCTCTAGTATTAAGATCAGTCTACGACCACTGTTACTGAAAACAAACCTGGGTGGTAATCGGTAAGGATTTGCCCTCCAAAAGCAGCGATTGATCTACAGCGACTAGCGATTTCCTAGGAGTCGAATTGGTATCTAGGAGACGATAGCCATGTGAAGTGAAAGGCAAAGCTACATACCAAGAACACTTTTCTTGTCCAAAACATGCAATCACTAAGACTTGAAAAACACCTACGGTTCATATCCGTATTATTTTAAAGGATACATAGCAAACAGTCATCTGTGGTTATGTCCAGCGATACATCGCCACACAGACGCATATCGTAAGGCCTCATCGGTGACACTATTTTACTGAAAGAAGTACTTCTGACAATTTTCACGTGTCACATCCGAAATACCCTATCGAAACGTGGACATAACGACTCCATCTGCCACAAAAATTATTATAATCCAGTTTCCGTGAGACTGTGGTTCAATTTAGTTGGCACACGAACGTAACACAATGGGTCAAACAAGTATCCAGAATTCCTCCCATGGTGTGCGGAGAAAATGGCATCCACCTCTGCAGGTGTTACCTTCTTCGCGGTATCCCTGGCATTTCGGCAACCCGGTTTCTGCATCTCTGTGAAAGGACAACCACTCAGTTGCAGTTTCAAATAAATCTGCAATATCAGTAATTAAATTATACACCTCTTAGGTACAAATATTATTTTAACTCTTTCCACCTACAACCTGAGGCAATCTTAAAGTCTAGACGACATGAGAACCAATGGTATTTCTAGATAATCCATTCCATCCATTTGCCACTGATTTGCTGAAATCGTGCGCTCTGCTCATCAGCCGAGAACGACGGTTTATCAGTTTATCGCCGTTTCCCGTAATTCGTTGTTGAAGTTTGCTATAGTCAGGTTGGCTTTGGAACAAACCATCAAACGCTACGCTATCGGAAGACTCGTCGCTAAGACATTGCTCTCGATGTAGTCACAGAGGTATTCGATTGTCTCCGTGATAGACATACAACGAGTGGGTTATTAAAGCCAGAACATAAGAGACGGTTAAGAGAACTGCAGAAAAATGCCGACATCATGTTATCAAGACCAGATAAGGGTGCAGGCATAGTTCTCCTGAACAGGTCTGACTATGTAACAAAAATGGAAGCCATTCTGAATGACAAATCTAAATTTGCAAAAATGGCGAGGGAGAATGATAAGACGCATCAGATAGAAAAATCGTTGTCTAGTATCTTGAGATGACTAAGACAAAGAGATATCATAGATTCGACGACATTCGAACAAATTCGGCCTACGGGAACTACTATTCCGAGATTGTACGGCCTACCCAAATTACACAAAAATGGAGTACCTATGAGGCCTATTCTCGACATGTGCAATTCGCCGTACCATGCTGTGGCAAAATGGTTAGCTAGGTTACTGGAACCCGTCAGACAGAAGGTAGCAAAACATAGTCTCAAAGACACATTTGAGCTTATCGATTCCGTAAAAGAACTAAATATGAAGGGACGAAGGATGCTTTCTTTAGACGTCACCGCCCTTTTTACCAACGTTCCGATCACGGAGACAATCGAATACCTCTGTGACTACATCGAGAGCAATGGCTTAGTGACGAGTCTTCCGATAGCAGACTTGAAACAACTATTGTTCTTTTGTACCTACAACGTCCAATTTAAATTCAATAATCAAATTTACCGTCAAAAGGACGGCGTAGCGATGGGATCCCCACTCGGTCCGCTAATAGCTGAAATTTTCATGGCAAAGCTGGAACGTGGACCACTCGAGTCGTCAATACAATCGCTCTACTTATACAAGCGTTATGTGGATGACATCTTCTGTGTACTCAACCCCTCGACTAAAACTAAACAACTGTTGAATGTGTTCAACTCGGCTCACGCAAATTTGAAATTCACAACAGAGATGGAGCTAAACAGTGAAATAGCTTTCTTAGATGTACGACTAAGTCGTCGAGAAGACGGCTCAATTCGGCGATCAGTACACAGGAAAGCCACATGGAATGGGCAATACATCAACTTCCACAGCTTTGTACCTCTTAATGTGAAGAGGAACTTAATTAGATGTTTGATTGCCAGAGCAAAAAGAATATGCACAGAAGATACTCTTGAAGCTGAACTGCAGACGCTCAGAAGAGTATTCACTGAAAATGGTTTCCCAATTAGATTAATCGACAAGATGTTGGAGACAGAACAGGAAGTTCCTAGGAGGGCGACGGTGGAGAGAAAGCCGGTATACATATATCTGCCATTCAAAGGTGACACGCTAGCAGAAATAGCACGACGAAGACTGACTAGTGCTATCAATAAGACATTCTACGCAGCCAAGCTTCGTATCCTGTTCAAATCCCGCCCCGTAGTGTCATTATGGTTGAAAGACAAAGTCCCTGATTCTGCAGCCTCGTTTTGTATCTATTCATTCACATGTTCCTGTGGGACAATGTACATCGGCCGCACGACCAGGCGCTTGTCTGAACGCATCCGTGAGCACCACCCGGCATGGTTAGGCACTGGAACAATTAAGTCACTTAAAAGCGCAGTGGTTTCACATCTAGCACAGACTAACCACACCGTGAATGTGACGCAAGCTTTCCGGACCCTGTATAAGGTCAGAGGTCAACAATCCAGGTTGGCAAAGTGTCGCCTCTTGAGCACTGCGGAAGCTGTCGCAATCCGTCTTCACAGTCCTCCACTTTGTTCTCAAAAACAATTTGTGGTTGCGCTTCAACTCCCTTGGCCCACCCCCCGTCCCAATACAAAGCCTAGACAACAAAACAATTAACACCACAAATCCCTTCCCCACCCATATTTGTAAATGACTAATCCAATCCTTCCTATAGTGAAAATATTTTGTCAAGATATATATAGTGATGTAATGGCATGAGTACGAATCACTGAAAACGAGCTTGTTCGCCAACTTGTGTTTTCTCAATGTGCTCAGTGGTAATTTTCATGGGGTATCAGAATACGAAGACAAGGACAGCTTCAGCAACTAACCAGATTTTGTTCAATTCTTCCAAATCCGAAAGATTGATCCAAATAAAGGCATCACAAACATTGAAAACCGCAAGCAGTGCGGTGCGAGATTTTGTATTAAAATTTAGTAAGTTTGGCATGTTGACTTTCTCCCTTATCCAGCTCCGGCCCACGAGGTTCCAGAAGTTCGTAATTCGAACCTGAACATGTCTTCTATCAGATTCCGATATGGTGCTTAACAAAATCCCCTCGGTCGATAGAATAGAGAAGACTTGAGTTAGGAGCTGGATCCAGGTAATGTATTGTTTATATTGTGGTGCCGCAAGTGTCAAAATGTCGATACCGAACGCGAAGCAGATCTTAGGGCCAATGATACCCAAAAAGAGACGATTTTCGGCAAAAGATCAATGCCATTGCAAAGTCTTGTCATTCCTGTCAAAGGGGTTCAAACATTTGCACACCCAAAGGAAACATTATCCCAACAAACTACAGTAGTTTTCGTGTGAATTATGTTAAATCAAAGATACCAGTTATTTCTAAAAATGCAAAACACGAGCAATTTGGCGAGTGTGCTTCGTGACCACTTACGCTGCCGAATTTTGTGCCCACAGCGACAGTCAAAATTCTTTTTCGGTGATAACTTTGGCCAGAGCGGATATTTATGCATATACTGCATGTTTGTCGTTTGCGAGAGGTTTGTTGAATGGCTGTTGACTCGTGTTCAAACCAGTATTCAATTAACGGTGAATCTCCTGTACTCTTTCTGTCCGCTTCAAGTAGTAATTTACCTCATCTGACGAAAATATTATCTGCCCCTGGTGGCCGTTCTTATTCTTTTATCTTTGACATAGGCCGTACTCAGAGGATTATTTTCAACGTTAATTTGTCGTCATTTCATCCTGCAGCCCGTACTGGGCCAACATGTAAAAATGTTCGCAGTAAAACTGGTCATTCCTTGATTGTACAGCAGAATTTTTATTTACATGTCTGACTATCCCCCTATAAACTGTGAGTCTCGAGTTTCATATTCAAGTTCGTCCATACTTGCACTGAATGTCCTGCGTAAATTACGTGTAACCGTTCCCTTGCTCTCAGTTCAGGTTAATTTATCTGGTTTTCACAACGTTATTCTTGAGTGTTGCAAACCTCCAGGCTGGCACAAATTCTGTCATTACTTTGTAAATGACCAGCACCTTGCCTTTGTAAGTGCAAAGCGACTGCTGCTCCTAAAACATGAAGGCTATCTGGCTACGAGCGTGCCAACCATCAACCAGTCAGTGTTGATCTAGTGAGCACTGGTGTTCAGCAAGCGAACGGCTCACTTTCTACCTCCTCAGCCAATCGGATGGTCCAAAACTGGCCAATCAGATAACAACAGCATTTCAGTGTATGCCATTCGGTGTCATACTATCGTTGTACCGTTCGGATGCGGAACACGTGTTCCAAAACAAGGCGAAGCAAATTAGCCCTCATGTTAGAAATGAATCTAATTGTTTCAGTGATATACGGCTGTTCTGATAATTGAGCCCCGGTCGCAGCCGCTGCGCCATTGCACAGAACTTCAGTCCAGAAAAACTTTACCGTTCATACACTGCGTGTTGCGAACACTCGATCTCGTATGCGGCCACCTCGTTTCGGCTCGAACTGTTCACAATAATATAGTCAATTATTACGAAGTGATTGAATCTAGCCCCACGTTTAAGGTGAAGCCACTGTCCTATGACGACTGCACAAATAAGCGGATCCCATGGATTAGGCAGACAGCAGAAATAGTGAAAAGGTGGCAATTTATTTTGAATTACAAATCCGGGTACACAATTGCTGATGCTTGTGTTTCGTCTTCGTCATTCTGATCGTCCTGGACATCATTTGCCTCATCAGTGTTTAACTGACATCAATTATTCTGTTGTCATTTTCTTACATTAGCTTCTAGGTTTTGTTTGTTTTTCGCGATCTCGTGTCACACCGCTGTGCTCATGCAGTCCTTTTCGGACTGGGACGGTATATCCTGTTTGCCCATCGAATATACGGCATTCGTGAATAAACGCTCAGCTTACTCACGATAAAATGATACGGGGCACTTCCCTTGAAAGAGGAATCGCCGTGCTGTATTGGACGCAATGTTGCTACAAAATCAGTCGAGACGGTACGTTTCTGACGAACTTCGAAATTGAATTTGCATCTGCGCCAAGGACTATGTGATCCTACAGACGTCAGTGAACTGCGATAATTTGTTACTCACCAGTTCAGCTCAAATTTGTTGACGCGATGTTTCTGCATCCACCCGTTGTAGCTGTTCCAAAGTCCCTACAGGGAAGAGACTGTTGGAATGATGGCAGCTTCAAGACAAGCAATTCGACTGCACACTCAGGCTTCCCTTTTCGTGGACGACTTTTATCAGAAGACCAGAAAGACTTGTGTTCCTCCTGTGTTTCAGCCCAAAGTTCATTCAGGACCTTCATGATCTCATTTACTAAGCAGGTGTAGGCTTCTTTTGAAAACACAAGGCTATATTTGGTGAATAGGTGCCATGAGACACCAACCTGAAGGCACGATCGATGAAGATAAATGACTGGGGAGTCTGTAAGCAACGACGTCTTCTGCAAAAATTGCAATTAACAATTCTGATGTATTAGCTCGGGTTTTATTCATCCTATTCATGGTATATTCGGTATATCTTCGGTCTTCTCTCAGTGGACAGTGTAGGTCACCTTTTTTGAGGATGTAACCGTTTGCACAGGCCACAAGTACCTGACAGGACGCGTTTAACAATTCAGGTATCATTCGACTTAAGGTTCACAGCTATGATTGTCCGAAAATGAAAAGACCGATCCAAGTAGCGTAAGAAACACTGGTCATTTGAATACTGCTTGCGTTCTCCTCTTCCAGCTTTTTCATTGTCATCTGAATTTTTGATGGACTCAACTCACTATAACTCCCCCTTTTTCAGCCCGATTTTGTCAGCAAGCTCAATACGCAAAAAAACCTGAATAGTCGTGATGGGCATATTTCAACCTAGCTAACTTGTATGACCAGGTGAAAACTGACGTTATTTCGCGTGAGGCACGATCAAATCTTAAATCACTCAGGTTTTTCGTATTCATCCGGGCATTGTTAAGCTCGCTTATGACAACCCTGACTACGCTGAGGGTCATTGAACCTGTGCTATAAGTAAGAAAAATCAGCTTCAGTTCACGTCTAAGTTGGAGTGTGAGATTAGGTGTTTTCGTATTACTTCACTTTCAGATCGTTTCATTTACCTTCTCGCACTCTTTAGACTACTGTGGGAGGGGAACTGTTCGTGCTGGCGAAATATGCATCCACTAAAAGGCGGGGCTACGAACTGGGGTCAAATGTTCAAAGCCGTATTATTTCTGTCTGACGAGTATTGTGACGATGGGGACGGACCATGTCTCTCAAACGGGACTGTCTGAATTGTTCGGCTGCACTCAGGTGAATGAAGCACGAACGATTGCAAGCCAGGAACCGCACTTGGGAACCAGTCACTGTCGTGTATCATGCCAATAAGCAAGAAATGGAAAGCAGCCGGACGCCCACGGACTCAGTGGATTTTCGTAAATTTACCTACTGTTAAGTAGATTAGTAGTCAAGTGCAGAATGCAACTTAAATGGTCAGGAAAAATCCCACGGCGTCCACAGAATTCAGGGGCGCACGATCTGCCTCAACATTTGTTTATAAAATTAGTAACGGTTGCTTGTATATATAGATATATATAACATATATATGTGTATATAAGTTGTAAGCATTATCTAAATAAATGAACAAAGTGTATATTGCCGGTGCGTATTCCGAACGTAAGGGTGCAAATCTAGAAGAAAATACTATACCCTATTCCGACAATGTTTAAAGTGTTGCACATAGATCAATATTACATATTAAAATGTTTTTCTTTGATTATAGGGATTTATGCCTGGTAGCCATGGAGACTAACGTTGCACTCTTTATTTATATCACTTACAATTCTGTCATCCTTGGGTCAAAACAGCCAAGTAAATAAATGTAAACGCAATTTTTAATCAACGGCCTTTTTGGGAGGAGTACATCGACGGAACAAAGCTGTGACAAACAGATGAATGCTTATCCCAACTTTAGCAACATATCTTTTTGCATTCTCAATTCTACATACAATGATCTGCTTCAATGAAACTTGACCGTAGGACAGTGAACCGCCGCGTCATGGATTACAGTTTAGTGCTGGTCAAGTTATGCATGACGTAAAACTGAACGACAAAGAACTCCTTTCTATATATCTTTATTTTCTTGCGACGCTTAAAGAATGCTATAAGAAAGCCGTCGTTATAATTATTGTATAACAATACTAACTAGTGTTTGATCATCCATATTCTTTGGGTTGCCAATGGCAAATCAATCAGTCAGAATTGACTTGCGTTGTGCAAATACATCAGGACAACTGTATACTCAGTATTTGGAGCATTGTTGATCCAGCTTGTACTAGCTGGTTTATTTCGCCCGTAGAATTCTCAGACTGCACCAATCCTTCTGAAGCACCTGGGAAGGAGGATGGCGAAACTCCGAGCATCTGTGGTGGGTACATGTTGAGTTTAAATAAGTAACCACAACGAACCTATGCCACTGAAGAACCAGAAGACATCTTTTATCGGTTAGTCGGTTTAAAGGCACTTCTGAAGAATCACTCAGAAGATGCATATTTACAACTTCCTCTTGAAAGTGCAGTCACTCTGTTGATAGTCATGAATGCTGCGCTTGATCTCTACAAATACAGTTTACTTCCTTTTGGTTCTCAAATATCTCGCGCAAATTTTAGAAGTCTGTCAACTCTACCATTGACGGTCTTGATTGTGTTGAATATTATTAGGATGATGTAGTGTCAATGGATTCGAAAATTTTGTGTTGGTCCGGGCTGATGCTGTTGGTTTTCATGGGGTTCTGACAGCTAGGCTTAGCGTTTAGGTCGCAAAATTTTCATCGTTATTCAAGGCGACCGCGTCAGTGCAAGTGTTAATGATGTAGTAGTCTGTACCCCTCTAAAGAGGTACATCATGCCGTCCACTCGAAAGGTTCATCCAGTTCGATTTTGCTATCAGTTCCAGAAATGCACTTTAGTGACGATCAATTCCTCTATCTTGGATATACTATCAGTTCTGCTGGAATCTCATCGGACTTCAAGCTACCGTCACCTTTAATTAACGTCCTTTCCCCAGTCAACGCCCATCCATTTTGTTCCATGTTATGTATTCTGCATAGTTACTCTCGATTTATCTCAAACTTTCCAGAGATATCCAGTTGCCTGTTCGACATTTCTCTGACAAGTGTCTTTCATGGTATTCATTTCAAAAGACATTTCGGGATCTCTTATATTTTAGTAAATCGGATGTTGCTCTTGAATTTTTTTCGCCTAAGTACCCTTCTGTCGTAACTATAGATGCTTCTCCTACAGGTATTGGTGCACTTCTGGAACAAAATAAGCGGGCTGAGATTTGTATTTCAAGGAGGCTCACGAAAGCGGAAACGTGATGTTTTCAAGCTCAAAGGAAGGCGTTAGCCGTCTATTGGGAAGTCAGACGCTTGCTAAAGTTTCTCTATGGAGTTGAATTTACTAGCATCACTGAACATGAAGAGTTAAAGTTTTTATCACTCCCCACAGTCACTGGTAAAACCCTCATCCGCAATAGTTCAGCGTTGGAGTATTGGGCTAAGCTACCATAACTACAATATGAACCAGTACGCAGATTTCTCGTCTCGAAGCACTCAGTCTTCCGTACAGTGCCAGATGTTCAATTACCTGCTGGCACAATCGCTTCTGGTACACATTGAAGAATTAATTCAAAATACCCCTAAGTGTTTTGGACCTGTTATTTCACCGCTGCGTTGTGAATGGACCATTGGTTGAAGGGGACCCTTTCCAGTTTTCTTTCCCCACCGGAAAATCTTCCAGTTACTTCAAATGGTCTGCTGTCTCTCAGTGACCATGCTGTTATTTCTCCAACTTTGCGATCACTCATACTTCAAGATTTACATTCCATTCATTTGGGTGTTGACAAAATAAAGTCGTTGGTAGGGAGTGACATTTTTTGACGGCCAGAACTGAATGTGGACTTTGTTAGAACTATTAAGGAATACAGGAATTGCTTACACAAACAAAATTAAAGCCCAGCAAATGGGTGCCCTGACCAGTTTCTTGTGAATCGTGGCAGCGGATGCACGCGGACCATTGCAGCTCCTTCCTGGGCAAGCACCATGCACTGGCGTTTGTCGATACTTTTTCACGGTGGCCGCCAGGATGCTAGACAACCTCGCTTACATCTGAGCTGAAAAAATGTTTTGCGTAAGATATTCAGCAAAGGTATATCTCTTGCATTTGTACCTGGTAATAGCACTCATTTTATTGCTATACTTCTCAATGACTAGTTCAAAGTACTTGACTGTCGTCATTTGTTTACTGCGCCCTGTGATCCCCAGTTCAGTGAACTACTGGAAAACTCTGTGCACCTTCTTCAAAATACTATTCGTGATGTCAATTCTTGTTCATTTGTTGAGCTTCATCATTCTGTTGACAGCTTCTTGTTCCAATATCGTAACATTATTCACTGTGCTATGGGTAAAAGTTCAGCGTAGTTATCTAAGTCATAATGTTTATATTACGCTGATGTTAGCTTTCTCAGGCGCAATGACCTTTGACCTTCCACTGAGATAGTGCTGGCATGCAAATGCAACGGGCTGGTAACTATCTTCGGTTGTCAGAACTTGACAGAACACAGAAAGACATGCAGATCAAGCACAGCTCAACGTGTCAGGTCACTGTGAATATATTCCCACCGTTGTTTCACGAATTTGCACTATCGGTTTATATAGTGAAAGTCAATCAGAACCATACAAAGTCTCTGGAGAACCATCTGCCAGAGATGACCTCGTATTTTGAAGATCTGAAAGATTACGTATTACTCCAAGGAAGGTATTATAGACATCTAGAACAGAATTCAACGTGCAGCGGATGTGTTACTCGTGAATGACTGTACTGCCAGCGCCACCTATTCCTACTACATTTCTGCGTCTTAGTATTGTACAAGCCCGAGTACGTGTTATAGCAATGTTTTGTCAACCGAGGCTTCAGAATCCGATAGAAGACACGACCAGGTGGCATATCGACCGCTCGTATAGCGTTCAATAATTTTTGCACATCTGGCCTGGATGTTTGAATTTTGAATCTAATACTATCCCGGACAGACAAGCGACCGAGTCAGCCGAAATTGTTGGAGCGCATCGACAAAAATCACGGTAACCATAGTGTTCACTGCTGTAATTTCCTGCAGAGTGCAAATGTATGCTTTGTGAGAAAACGTGGCGGCATTTCTCGGTACACATTTATTATATTTTGGTCTTTTACTCCCTTGATTAATGAAATAATTCCCATCATTTTTCAGGAAGAGTGCCACGGCTGGCAGTGGGCTACCAAGTGGGGAAGTTGATCGGCGGTTGGAGGATTCGAATCCGCGACCTCCACGTCCGAGCGCCACGACCTTACCCGCTTGGCCACCGCCCGCCAAAGTAGCCAGTTTACTCATAGTGATTAAATGTGAAGTTGTTTGCTCAGTCCTAACAGAGGAATCCTCAAGTTGCACCAACTTTGGACGATCATCATTCAAA
>LUCM01011236.1:57944-69575 GCA_008360955.1 Fasciolopsis buskii | reverse complement strand
GATGGATTATCTAGCTCTGATTTGAAGCCCAAAAACTCGTGGTTAGCCCATCTTATTGCAGGTTATGTTCATGAGAGCACTGACACTGCATCCTCAAGACTAAATTTTTGTTTTACGATTTCCGCTGCGCCATCTGTGTGTAAATTTGATCTTGCCCTGCGGATGCCTCTCGATTGTTGAGAAACAAGTCCATTAATATTGATATTATTAGTCACGACTCCAAGTCATGTATGATTCGTCACCAACCACGTGACGACTGAAAACCGGTAACCACTGGAAAATTGAAACTACTGACACTCTCTTGCATCGCGAATATGAAATCCAAAGTTTGCCGGGCACTAGGAAGTCCCTAAATACCATCATAACCGTCCCATAATGCAAAGCTGAAATAGCCCTTTCTTCACAAAAAAACAAGGTGATGAGGGGAGCAGCCAATGGCCTCTGTGGAGTAAGAAACCACAGTCAAACGACCTAGGCCAAGCGGTTGCTGATCTACCTAGGCTAATGAGCGAAACGGACCAAGAACGCGTGAGGCAAATATTAAGGTTACACAGACAAAAGCGTAATAATTTGAGAGGCACTTCTAGGCCAGTTCTTATTAAGTTCAGAAACACTAGCTGTATGGGCGCTTTTGGGAAGAGCTCCAAAATTTCAGGCTGGCACAAACAACAAAGTCAGGGTTGAACTAGACAACAGGGCACTAGACCGGCGCTTCGCGGGGGTCAAACCTGCTCCGTCCCGTGCGCATGAAACCCAGAACGACAGCCGTAAATCTCCGTTCTAAACATAAATAGCTATTCAGCCCCACCTTCCTCCTAACCATAAAGTACTTGAAAGGCCACTTAGCCCGTGGGTCAAAGTTGCAATAAGTGGAATACAATATTCATGCAGACATGGGACGTTGAAACAGTCCACAACTACTATCAAAACGAGGGCATCATTGGGGCATAGTGCCAGAATGCGACACATGACGAAATGACATTATCCGACAACGGAGCCGTACCCGAAGACAAGACGATATGCCATAAAAGTGTGACGCTGTGAATTCCAAGCTCATATTTCGAGGTGTTATTCGTTGCGCCATGTTTTCTGGGGCGATCAAAAAGAGTATTGTTCCTCCGAGGGGCTACCTTCTAAAGTGTCGTCTAGGTACACATACATATGCTCTAAACCGCAAGTGACCTCCTGCATAAGCCTTTGGAAGGTTTGAGCCGCACCGCTGAGCTCGAACAGCATCCACATGAACTCGAACAGTCCAAAAGTCATGGCCGCCGCCATTTTGGTATGTCTGACTCCTCCATGCGGATTTGATAGTTTACCCGTATTAAACCTATGCAGCTGAAGATGCTGCAACCGGTCAGTGACTAAGTGAGGTCCTGTACATGGGGACTCGGGTACCTATCGGGAACGGTGGCAATGCTAAACGCTCCGTTGTCCCGAGATGGTAGCCAGTGGCCAGTGGACTTGAACACGTAAAAAGGAGAAGCTTAGGGACTACTGGGAGGTTGAATGGCGCTCAGTTCCAATATGCGTGTAAATTCTGCTTCAGCTAGGCGGAACTTGTCAGGAGCTGGGCGACGATGCCAGCCAAAAGTTGGGGTCTTATGGCCTCTGTATGGTGGTTTACCTTTGTATTGACGGCAGGAAGTGGACCGGTATGTCGCAGTATACCCGGGTGGTTGCGAAGTAGCTCGTTACATGTCCGTTGGTCTGGCGCTTAGGCGCACTGAGGCGAGATTTGGTTGACGACGGCGTACGAGCCGGTCACGGCCAGCGAAGTTTGACTGTCTGCTATTTCCCTTTGCCGAGCATCGACCAGCTGGTCGTATGCCGGGGAATGTTTACGCCAATTATAGGGTATGTAACGTCGGCGACGATAAATACCCATCAAAATGCACGATTCAAGCCTAGATTGAGGTTGAGGGAACGACTTCCCTAGGTATGGATACGGGTGCCTTTCGCAGCCCGTAGCGTTTCTGCCCGTGTAGCGGTCAAATTATTCCGGTCGCAAGGGATTGTGCTAGCTCCGGTACCTGTATCCAGCAGGAACGTTCGGTTAGTTGTAAAGTCCTTGACTATAGGAAGGCGAACTTCGGCGGATAGTCTGTTGCCGTGTGCCGCGACCACGGACCGGGGACCTAGATTTCTTGTTTCTTACTTTTGGCTGTGCACCCCGGGTCACATCTTTTTGCCAACCCCCGAAACAGTCACAAACCCTACAGTAACTTTCCGCGGTTTGTAGGAAGGGCCGCCTTGGTGAGGTGCCACTGCGCCCGCCAAAACGCCTGCTCAACCGATCTCGTCGCAGATCTCTGTCAGTTGTTAGCCGCTGTAATGATGCGTCGATCCTCGTCAATAAAGCTCTCAATTCGTCCTCAGAGGGTGAGGCTGCGGCTCTGGGGGAAAAGAAAATGTGTAATGCTGACATCTGGGCTATCGCGCGACACGAAGTCTTCAGCGATTTCTATTTTCTCCTCCAGTGAATACTTAAAGGTAGCACAAAGCAAAGGAGGTAAGTGTTGCGGTGGCAGTTGGGGTCATAGATCTCTTAACATCGGGTGGTCACAGAAAGGTGTGCCTCTGGAAAGCCGCACTTCCCGCAGTAGATCTGAAGTTTTTCTATTTCCGAGCTGCACTTCACGAGGAAGTTGTCGGGTTCGTTGACCTTCACTTGGGAAATTCCGGGCTAAAACAGACTCGTTCAACGCTCCGTAATTGCATGAAGATACTTTGACTTCCCTAGCCTACAGGGTTACATCCTGGGGGAAGACAACTAGCGACCTATCTGAAATAGCTAACATTAGTTTTCCTGTAATTCTCGAAGTCGAGTTCAACCAAAGTAAACCGAGGCTGAGGATCGGACCGCTTGAAGGAGGGTACATGAAGAGTTCGGGTCTTCAATTTTGGGTCTGGCGATGGTTTTCGCTGTGTGAACACAATTCCGTATTTGAAAAAATAAATAACGCAAAAAAGAGCCGATAGCTTCAGATAAAAAAACAGTTTACAAAAATTAACACCAAATAGCAGTCCGAAACAAAAAACAACAGCCAAACGTGCCCTTTGAAAAAGGCAAACAGGGAGTCAGCAGAAGGAATAGAGACTCACGTGACCAACCAGTCACGCCAGCTCACCAATTTGTAGGACCGGCTGTCTTAACGCAATTCTCGAATTACGCCTGCCTGCCCTGAAACGTTGTGACCGCTTGTGCGTTACTCGGGTTTTTAAGACTGCCATCCTAACACCCCAGACCCTCGACCGGTACTGTGAAAGGAACCTGAAGCGGTGGGAGCGCGAAGCAGAGAATGAGTGAGCAACGGGCATATGGCTACCGCGTTGGGCAATCGACGTTCGGGTAAACAAAGGATCCGGAGAAACAAATCCATGTTCCGCTACAACACTGATGATAATGAAGTAAGCTTGTTCTGGAAACAAACCGCTCACGAGCTGATGACTTTAACGGAACGTTTGCCTCACCTAAAAAGGTATGCCAGTGGGAAAGTACCCTGGCGAAAGGGGCCAATCGGTAAAGAAGAGAAAAGGCAAAAACGGATGGCATGCTCGCCAGGGACATCAGAGGAGCCCTCATTACACAAGAGTATGTGAAGTTGTGCTCACTATTCACAGTAGATACCAGGATCAATAAGGCTGACACCTAGTGCAGAACGTTAACCGGAATCTGTGGCTCGTTTAAATTGTGACCAATTTAACAGAAAACCGATAGTCGCCGCGGGTAGTGTTCACAGCAAGGCAGAAGACCAGGCCGTATCAGCAGAACTCAAAACACAGATCCTTCGAGATTACTCCAGGTCGGTCTACGTACAAGCCTTGCGGCAACATCCTAGTTGGTAGCCTGAACCCCATAACCCGAAAGGCAGGAGATTTAGCAGTCACAACACGATGAGTTATCTCAATATTAAGAGGACTAAAACTCCGTTGCGCTGCAGGCGCAGACAACATATAACGGGCCATTTTCAAACCATTAGCGGATGTAGTTGCTCCCATTTGACAAATTTGTTCAAACTTTCACTGCGGGAAAAAATAACAGCTGGAAGATGGCGGAAGTGCTGCTAATCCACAAGCGCGGGTGTAGGGATGACGGAGGCAACAATCGTCCGGTTTCCATTCGCCTAATGTTGCTGAAGATACTGGAACGTTATTTCCGTGATGCCGTCAGTAGAGGCCCATACTGAATCGGGTTACCTATAGAGAATCGACACGGTTTCGTCAGTGGTTAATGGTGTCTGACAAAACGGCTTTCGTCCCTGAACGACATGACACAAAAGATGGACAGGGGCATCGAGCCGGTGTTCTATCTAGATTTTCGGAAGACCTCCGACTCCGTTATTCATAGGCTGCTAATGTCCAGGCTAATGTTCCTCAAAGTAGCATCGGAAGTTGCAAGATGAATTGCGAAATGTCTTCATCGCCGTAGACCCTATATCAAGGAAGGTACAGCACGGTTTTCTCTGGTGAGTGTTCGGTGTTGAGAGGTTTGCTATTTCTAGTATTCATCAGTGTCCCAGCAGGGCGATGGAATCCCCTCGTGACTGATTCGTTATGTGACGAAAAAGTTGTACGTAACCCCAGAGAGAGTGAAGTACGGACGGATCTGGACACCGTGTGTGCCTTGTCATCTACTCGGGGAATGCCGAGGAAAATCGGAAAGTGCAAGCTTCTGGCTACCTACGCAGAAAGAATTGTAATGCGTCTCAATCTTTCCACTCTCCATGCAAGAGAGACGGAATCCTCGGGGTAAAGTTTCGTTACCCCTTTCAGGCCGTCAAATCAAACATCAGTTCTTCCCACACATAACAGTTAGCGGAGGGAGCAGCCTGCCGGAATAATTGGTGCCTGCACTCCATGCTGCGAGTTTGAGGCCTGTTCGGACAAACCACGGCGAACGCTGTTCCCCAATCTTAACTAAAACAGTTTACTCTCCATTTCACCTGTTATTATTCCCAAAACACGAAGCGCTACTCTGCATCTCCCTGAGCACTATATCTTTCTCTGACTCACTTTCTTTCAAACAGTAGAGTAGCCAGTACCGCAACCTCTTCCTGCTGATGTTCGTATTACATTTTGACCATCAAAATTTCAGACGTTGACTCTGCTACTCCGGGTTAGTAAAGACCACTCGTGCATAAAACTAGAATATCGATTTTGGCTCAGACCACAAGTCCTTTGCGCCGACCGAACCTGGGCTGGAAACAGCAGTCAGCCGCCAGCTGTCGTCAGGGTTCGGCCACTCACCCTCTTTCTGCCTTACACCTTCCTCCTCTCTTCCCGTTCATTATCTAAAAATTAGAATTTTAGTCCTTTGGTCATCTTCCCATCTTTGTTCTCTGGTTATGGTCCGAGCGCGGTAAGCCTGAAAAAGCTAACTCCTGCATGCCTCTACTACGAAGGATATGGTTGCAGGGAGTGTAGTGCACCGTGAAACCAGTAAAAAGCTAGTACTCTCTTGTGACCCATGACTGGACGAGTTGCAACAGTTTATACAACGCACGCGTTGGTTCTAGGGAAGTGACAGCCTTAAGGAAACAATACATTCAGATAATTCCTTCACATTGTTCCTCAATTCCAGGAGGTTCTCGAACGACTTTTTACCAGAACCCCGGAACAAATGTACTCCGAGGACTTCGGTCTGTTATTAAGCCGCGAACCTGCTTTCGGAGCCCAGACCACTTGAAAATGACCGTTCACAGGCTCGTTAAACCTCGTGAACTGAAACCGGGCGGCCTTGGGACTCTGTGTTTACCGGTGGTTTCCCTTGTTTCGGTGTTTCCGTTGTAAGGTTTCGAGCTTGTAGTCGTTTTGATGTCTTCGCCAAATTTTGATTAAATCTTCGCTGGATAACCTTAGTTCTCCCTTAGTGTCTTGCATTTTTAATTGGATTTGACTGAACTGATCCAACGTTGACTGACAAATATTTCCGGGTTCACGAGACGTTAGAGACTAAAAGGTCGAGGAACTCTGGAATCTAATATTTCTACTGATCCGAGCAATTTGCGGTTTAATTTCTTCGTGAGTCTTCATATTTTAGCCGAAAAGAGACTTATGAAGCTAAGGAATATTAAACTGGAGGTCAGAGGTGGCGGCGTTGGATGCTGCATCTTGAGCATACCATCGAAGACGCTCTATCCACCCCATTGTCATTTTCGGTCGCCACTGTAAGACATGTAAGAAACCACCAGTGCATTAGGAATTCCAGAGAACCCGAAAAGTGACCAAGAGGCTTGCTAAGGGTAGCGAAGTTGAAACAGGACCGAGCCAATACGAAAACTGACAGTTGTATTTGACAGTTAGCGATTGGAAATCTTGGCTTATTGTTGATCCGGAGTGCAAAATGCTGGATTCACGGTGCTACGACGGAAGTTTCTGAAGTTATGTCACTCAGGGTGGGTATACGTCCCCGCGAAGTCAGCGCGAGAGAGGACCAAAGGACCGTTTAGTAGATGAAACAGTTTATGCTGTGCTTTTCTCTTGTTTAAATCTAAACGTCGGCACTAACAAATTATGTCCTACCAAGGGGGGTTCACGAACAATGAATTAAGGTAAATCACACTTCCATACGCTACTGCCGTGTACCAACTGAACTGAACGGAGGTATCAGTGTTTGATGCAGATGGATATCTCCCATTTAAGCTGCTTTCGATCGGTCTCCTGACAATGATGTCACTCCAGCGATCGGTTCCACCGCTCCAACACTACAATATCTTGTTTCCACCAATATGTATTGTCACTTATCCCATCCATTCGCTCAGAAAGTAATCCGTCCCGGGGATCGGTAATCCTGCGAGACGCGGTATTCCAATAGGGGACCCCCAGTAGCTTGAAGATGATTAGTGTATCCCCACCGATTCGTGGGTATCTTCGCAGCGAAAAGATGGCCCATAGTCCTGGTCCCATATCACCCCGTGACATCAACCTAGCGTGTTCACAAACTCAAGTAATTTTAGGAGGAAGACCAGTGGTTCTTAGACATTCTTTTCAGTCGATCTTATAGAAGCCCACTATGAGAGCAGTAGCGGCATCTTATGCATTCCAACCTGGTCAGATTTGCATCCTTTAGGAGAGCGGTATTTTGCTTCACCGATGCGCGCGTTTTTCAGGGTTTCAGAGTTGGGTTAAGTATGTTTACACAGCCGAACCGTTTTTTATGAATACTGGATCTATCAGGCTCAATTTGGAGTTCAAGTGGTTTGTCGGATGTCCAAGCATCCTGTCCAAAGAAGCTCCACCGGGAAATCCTGGAGCAGATGTAGAGCTAGCCCAAAACTCGGACAAACAGGGATCATGTGAGGCGACTTATGGTTTCATTAATTGATCACTAATGCGAATTTGCTTAAAACCAGTTGTTGATAAATTGGTCAGCTTCTGACCAGCCTGTGGGGCTTATTCAGAATTGCCCTACGTCAACCTTGTTGCCAAGATAATTCATTAGTGATTTTTGGGGAATTTGGTCTTATTCTCATTTAGTTCCCCGCGAACTGAGATGTGCCAGAAAGTGGCCAACCTTCCGTGTTTTTTTATCCGGCAGTGGTCCACTTGATTAGGAAGTTGACATTTGTGAAACCAAAGCTTCACAATCCTGTTCTGGTTGTCACTTCAGTTGTGTGCGGCAATTTCCTGTGGACCGGACCGCCATCACGCCTGACCTCCCCATGCCTTATGAGATTCTGTCACGCTATGTTTGAGGCCGTGGTTCTCGGTCTCAGTCATATGGTTCCTAGTGGTTGTTCGATATATCCATCAAGACGCTTATGCCTAATGCGACTGAAAGCACGTTAGGTTTTGCAGTCGAATGATTATGTTGACGTACTGAGCTTATTAATTTCACGAAATTAGGACTAGCCTTGTGTTATTACCTGACTTGTCTTCAGGTTGCATCTAGGAAAGTGGTTATTGGCAGTTGAATTAGCTAATTGAATAACAGGCTACCGACCAGTAGTGCTGACTTGGCGTGCACTGTAAAATGACACCTGAATCTGCTTCGGGTATTTCCGTCCACGCACACCTCTCTCCATATGTTGAAATTGAAAGTAGCATCTTGATGTGTGAACAAAATGTCCCCGGAAGCACAATATCGGTTTCGTGGTTATAGCCGCTCATAAAGTACTCTTGTGCAACCCGAGTGCGGGTTACACACACTTGACGAGCAGCAATAACCGCGTAACCGAACATGTGCTTCCGGGGGGGTTTTGTCCATTCATGCAGATACGGTTTATATATATATATATATATATATATATATATATCTATGGCTTATCTCAAACCGAAGATCCAATCATGCCTGGAAGGTCCATGGGTAGAGGCCTGACGAAGTCGTCTCCTGGTCCTCCAAGTCGGGGGTTGATCCGAGTTGGCAGCTCAGTCAGAAAAACGAGTGGAAGATAAATTGATCCAAGTAAATGGACTTCCACTCAGCCATACCCCGCTGCCTTGCGGTCAGGTTCTTGTCAGGATCAAAGGCTTTGGTTGAGAACCCTAATCGTCCTTCTGCTTAGCGGCTGGACTCCCTAGCAGTACCCGTGCATGAATCCCTATGAGTTACAAGCCTGCAAATAATTTCATAGTGCATCGGTCGTCACGCAGAATAATCAGGACCGCGCTGCCCAATGCATCGAGCGCAGGTAGGGTGGGTAGTGATAAGTATGCTGCTGCTCAGAGTTCCCTTTCGTTTGTTCAACCTGTCTTTTCTGTCTCCAACCTAATCTCCTAGTCCCTTCTGCCTACCCATAGTGTCCTCACTGATAAAACGTCCAATACTCGCAATGGTTCGTTGTCAAACAGTGTAGTAGGTGGTTTTCAGTCTGTTAGCTCACGTTTTCTCAAGCCTCGTCAGCCTCTGAATCTCGGTTCTTTCAATGTGCGCACTTTAATGCAGGCTGGCCAACAGGCGTGTTTGGCTCTGACAGTAGACTCACTTTTGATAAGTTCCTTATAATAGAGCAGTAAATCCAAGTTTTGAATAGTTGACGGATTTTGATTAACGCTGTCGAAATCGGTTGCTGTGAAAATGGATTGATTCAGAATAACGCTCTGTTGCAGTAAACAAGCTCTCAGAGTGTAGAACCGCTCAATCAACCGGCGACTGCTAGGTGATGTAAAAAGTAGTCATACAGGTAGATAAAGATTCGCGGAAAATGGAGGCCATTGCGTTGATTTCCGTTTGAGAAATGCATATGTTAGATGAACAGGTAGATAAAAAGTAAAATCAACTGGACATTTCAAATGTCGGGTCTTCCGAATTTGGTGTGAATCGTGTTACCAAGTAGTTGTGTTGCTAGTCGCAATGTTCGCATCTCCACGACTTCAGGCTAATACATACGTGCAGTGGACAAGGCATATCTCATTATCCGTGAAATCCTCCCGGGTCTTCTTGAAGGGCTGACGAAACTGTTTCAGTTCCCCAAGCCCTGGAGCATCATGTTTCCCAGTATCGACAAACCAATTAAAGACAATTTTAACCTGAGCTTCATTACCATCTTGTCACGAACCGTCTGTTGGTGGCCATGTTTGGCTTCGAGAAACACGACTGGTGATCATCCAGACAGTGAGTCTGCTCCTCTGTGATTGTTTACTTCCAATCTACGGATGGCACTTGCCGGCGGTGCAGTCTACAGTTGATCGTTTTGGACCTTGAAACTGTCCATTGTGCTTGAGTGGCAATTTGGATTGTCTGCTTAGTGTGTCGAAGCAATCTTAAGTTAGCTCAGTTCCATCACAACAACTTGAAGCCTGACACTCCTTAACGGACTCAGTTTGACCTTAAATTGTTGGTTTTTTAAAATCGTCTTCAGACCTGTTCGAATCAAGCGTCAAAACTGAGCGAATAGGTTTTGAGTGCGTCTTCTGGGGGACCTTAGCATTTGCTGCTCTCGTTGATATCATATACTTAGCTCAAATCTGTTTACACGTCTGTCACCGAAAGGGTCACAGGTCCGAATCACAGATCTACCGATCACTTCGGCGGTAGACGGCAACTCGCTTTCTTCTCGTTATCCCACATGATCTTATGTGATTCTGTGCCATTTCAGGTTTCAGAGCCATGTCTGCTGGTTCCCCTTCGTACCAGACCTGCCATCCTCATCGGTTGCCCATCGATATCCATGTGTCTTTTAGTGGGCTGGGTTTTGCCGAGTTACCCAAGCCAAATTTGAGGTTTAGCATAAGAAGCTTTCCCGCGGGCCTTTGATCAAAGGATCTGTTATGTGAGGCCGTAAGCTGATCCTAGAGCCTCGTAGCCCATTGGGGACCGGTGACTGATTGCTCAGGGGAAACGTTTTTCCTGTAGGTCTCGACATCCTGGGTTCCAAGTATATCCCTTCACCGCGGATGGCTGTGAGTATAGTGTAGCAAGCTTCGAATATCGTTTTTGGAGGGTGGTTTGGATGTAACCAACAAAGGTCGGTCAAGCTGGTGGCGAGCGGCGAGCATTCTCTTTCATTCTCGCATTTTGGTGCGAACGTCCGTAACGAAAAGGAAATGCGTAGGGCTTTACGAGGAACTGTTTAAGTCACACGGTCATTAGGGAGGATTTCGGCAGGTGTTTAAGACGACCAACCAACATTCATGACAATACTGAGTCATTGTGAAGCAGGTCAGGTTTGGTAGTGAAGCAAGCAACAGCGAGTTGCCATCACCCGCCAAGGCAATCAGTGGATCTGCAGTTCGAACCCCTGACTACTGTCGATTTGTTCCCTCGGATTTTAATTCTTTAGACCACTGTGACATTCAAATGTCTCATAATCTTGTCCCTATCAAATCTGATATTTTTGCTTATCCCTTGTTTTCCACTTCTGCAGCCTTTTCGTTCAGAATGCTGGAGAACAAAGTGGATCGGTCAAACAAGATTACGCGCTTGTTTACGGACTATCCTATTTTGGTGGCTGGTAGGATATATTTTATCACTAGCTCCGCTCAGGAGTGATTTTTACGGGGTTCGCTTTAGTAAACGGATTTAGACTTTCACGCCTACCCGCGGAGTCAGTCGGTGCACAACGCATGATGCGTTGGCGTATTTACGGACAGGGTGGCACCCTTGCCCTTGGGGCTTACGCCGCTCTTGCCGGGTATAAATATGCCACCTCGGATTAGTAAAATTATACGGAGTATGTTTGATTGTTCGTAACGAAATTAGCTTCGAAAAACCAATGTTATGGTCGTGCATGCTCGATTTTTCCTTTTCATATTCACACAAATATATTATAATAAATTTTGACCTCCTTATTTTCACTCCATTTTAGGCCTATTAGTTCTTAAAAATGAGTGATGTTCGAAGCTGATCCCAACTCTATCATCTAAGCTTCCGTCGCTAATGAACTTGCGACCAATTTGCTGGATAAAAAACCCCGGTCCAAAACCAGGTCATATTGCACAATTAGTGAGACCATTTTGTCGTTTTTTTCGTAACTTAGCGTCCCGGTTGTCATTTTGACAATATGCGCGAAGCCATATATATATATATATATATATATATATATATATATATATTAGAGTTGAGAAGGCGTACACTTGGTTAATATGTTTATCGTGACGTTTCGATCCAAACTAGGACTCGTTGTCAAACGTGAATGAGTGATTGAATGGGATCGCTAGTTCCGTTCGGTTTTGTGTACTGTATATATA
>LUCM01011236.1:17170-56814 GCA_008360955.1 Fasciolopsis buskii | reverse complement strand
CCATCGACGCAGACCAAAAACCCGATTGACCGTCGAACGTCTGAGTGATTCGCCTGTTCGCAACAGCTACAAACAGAAACTATCCGAGGAACTAAGAAGTCCGACAAGCAGCAGGGGCAAATTAAGCAGGCGATGCATTTGGCAGCAGATTTCATCTGTGGTGCTGCATCTAGCGTTCATCAAAGACACTGGATCTCTCAAGCGTCGCTAATTCTAATGGAGCAAAAACTCCAGCTCCCTATCTGCAAGGAATTGAATAAGATGCGTCGACAGTTGCAGCGTCAGTTGACGATAAGCCTTAAGAATGACCAGGAAAACTGGCGGGTTAAGGTAGCCGAAGGGATGGAAGTAGTGGCCGTTTCAGGTAACAGTCAGGGACTGTTAAAGCTTATATGCGACAGCGGTGGGCGGCGAACTTCGGTTAGTGAAGTCGTGTGCCACAGGACTGGAGAGCTCATCCATGGTGGACAGAAAAGACTGGACCGTTGGGAAGACCATTTCAAGGATCAGTTTAGCTGGCTACACGGTAACGTATTTAGGCCGACGTCTGCAGCTGCAAATCCTTGGGAGGTGTCACTTGATCCCCCAACGGAAGTGGAAGCGCAGTCAAATATTCGGCTTCTGAAGAAGGAAAAAGCAACCAGTTCTGACGACCTCCCCCCAGTTCTTTTCAAATTGGGTGGAGAAGCTGTGATGATAATTGAAACGACGAGCGTATTCCGTTGCTGTTGAGTGAGTCACTGATTGTACCCATCTTCAAGAAGGGCACACGGAGTGACTGTAGCAATTATCGTGGGATTAGTTTAATTCCGATAGTCTTTGATTTGATAGTGTTGCGTCGTTTGACACTGATTGGTGCGTGGCCGGATTTCGTCCAGGTCGAGGTCGCATCGACCAAATGTTCACTCTCCGCCAAATACTCGGAACACGCCGGATACACACGCCGCATACACACGCCGCATACACACACCGCTGCCCTACGATCGTAGTCTTTCTGGACTTGAAAGGCGCGTTCAACTCAGTGGATCGGACATCTTTATTCAATGCTCTCCACCGGAAGGGTATGTCAGCGAAGTTCTTAAACCTGTTATGATCATTGTGGTCGCGTGTGGGTATTCGGTGAACTATCAAGTTCATCCGAAACGACTAGCGGCGTTCGACAAGGGTGTCCCATCTCTCCATTCCTGTTCAACTTCGTCATGGCCGAGTTGATGGAAGATGCTTTGAGAGGTCTCCGGGATGTCAAAGTCGAACTGGGGAATGAAGGGAAGCTATGTGATCTAGATTACACAGATGACGTGGTGTACCAGTTCAAATTCTCGGACCATTCACAACGTGCACTAGACAGACTCTCGAGATCGGTTGCTCGGTTTGGCATGTGCTTTGCACCTTCAAAGTGTAAAGTGCTGTTACAGGACTGGATGGAGAGGAACTAACGATTGTTGAACGTTTCAGTTAGCTTGGTATCTGCGTGTCGAACGATGGTAGCTCGGCAGTGGAGGTAAATACGCGTATATATCCAAGGCTCGGGCAGCTTACGTTGGACTGAAGCATTTGTGGCGTCGGCCTGATATTTCACTGAAGTTGAAAGGTTGTGTGTACTGTGACATATGGTGCTCAGTTGTGTTGTACGGTTGCGAGACATGGAGTGTGCATGTAGGGGATGTTGGTTGGTTAGAGGTTTTCGACCACCGATGTTTACGTAGTATGGTTGGGATTGGATGGAGTGACCGGGTGAGTAATATGGAGGTCAGGAATCTAATACTAGGTGTTGGCTCTCAGAATACCTTGTTTCATCGTAAGAAACTTAGTAGACTACGCTGGTTGAGTCACGTGCTGCGTATGTCGAACACCCATTCAAGTTGGAAATATTCTTCGGCAACCCGCACGATTGCGTAGCTATGTGAAGAATGCATTTCGTAGTTCCGAATTGTAAAATGCTGCATCACGACGGTTTTTCGATATCCGGGTTATCTGAGATTCAGTACACCCTATCTTCCCTACTGTATAATCTGGAAAAGTGAACGTTACGGACTGAAGATGTGCGACGACAGTCGATGTTAGATCACCATTGTCTTCGTGATACGGCTAAAATATAATGGGAGAAATTTCTTGGTACATCTGAGGTTAGGTGCAGGGTAGTTAATTGTCGGCCCCAGGAGTTTCGCCTTTAAAGGAAACAATGGATTAAACGGAAGTTAAAATAGATTGGTCGTTTTCCTCTTCCGACGGATTGTCTGTCGATGCACATTGTTCACCAAATCAAGTAATGGTTGGAAGGTAAGTCGAAGTGGTCAATTCATGACATGGTGAAGATGTATGAAGTCTTAGTTGTAAGCTGTTCCAGGTAGGTCGAGTGAGACTCCAATTCTGGATTCACAAGGTGGTTGGTCATATTAAGCGACATGGCTAGATGCCAAAATAAGTGAAGTATTTGCATTCGAAAATTTTCCTCATTACTGCTGTTCTCATCTGTCGTTTTTAGATTCTTTTACCACTGTTCTTCGTTTTGCCTCAACGCGAAAAGTAATGATTATCAAAACTGAGATATAAGTTAACTTAATCAAGAATCGCCTGGTCTTCCCAACGGGTGAGTGGTTTGACAACTGGATCTTATAGTGTGCAGATCTTGCCGTTTGTCGCAGCGACTATCAGCAACAGCTAAAGAACTGATTTGTTCTCATGTCGGAGATGAGTGAATGGAAAACTCGTCAGCGGGATGAAACCTGAACCGGGAAAACTTTGTGTATGCAGGAGATGGATAGAGCAAGGACTGGCGAACGTATAACAGCTTTGTTCGTAGTATTCGTAATATCAGCCGCACTTGTGGTATATTCGCATTGAAATTAGTGCTCATGCGAATTCCACCCGAAGCTTCAGTGCGTAAAATAATCCGGAGCATGGTAGGCTTTGAGCTGAATCATATTGCCCAGAAGTTGAGACGTACTCTCAGATATACAATTCAGTTCGTGTTTATGACGCACCACATGCATAAACAGAATTAAAAAGTAATATCAAAACATAAGGCGGTAAAAATTGGTTATCCAGAATGCTCTAAGAATAAATACTCTGCACGGAGGACAGATTGAAATAGCCAAGTGAACAATTAGCGCATCCGCCCACCAAGCGCATAGTCACGATTTACCTAGTTTTGTGCGAATGTGATTCGTTGGGCTGATTCGTAACTTTTTAGAATGAACTCGGAAGTCTGCGATGTTAGAGTTTTATAAAATCATTATGAAGTACCCGCATAAAATCAACTTGCGAGATCACCACAATTACATAGAAGTACGAAGGAGAAAGCGAGAGTTCGAATTGAACGTGAATAGATATAATAGAATTCTAGGTCTTTTTAAGCTATTCAAGGACATAAAACAGTACGGGTAACGTTGCTTTATGAGACTGGTTCCAAACAAAGGAAAAATCGTATCAAGTGAGACAAGATTGTTAGTGCCCATTAAAAACTCCAGGCGGTCACTTTTCAGGAAACAGTTAACGGGGGTAGTCGTCCCACGCTTAAAAGGGACCATTCCTTTTAGCCACCGCTACAAATGGCGCAGTCTGGCCTGAGTAAATAATTTGTCTAACCATTGTCACGATATGTAGTCTTTCGAGATGCTCAAACAATAAGGCATTTTGGCGAAAAAATGGTTTAGAATCCTATGTGGCGTTTAAAATGGTTGTAGCTTTAGAGGATAATCCCAAGCCTGGTTGAAGTAGTTTAACGTTGTACAGCGTGATACTTTGGCTATTTTTGCACCAACACGAAGACCGTGCGACCTGCGCAGATGATTCTGCACGGTTGCCGTCTCAACCAAAATCCGAACGGACACTAGAAACAGACCAAAGAAGCCTCTCACTCGGCGGTAAGTGCCACGCAGGACTCCATGCCATCCAAATTTCGGAAACGATGGGTATCCTCGATTTCATTTGCCCCGTCGGACGCTCGCGGATCCCCCCCCCCCGGAGATGCCCGAATCCCTGAGGCGTCAACCGACCAGGAACCTGAAAAATGACCTCAGTGGTGGGTAGCGTAATGCAAGGGAACGGAAAAAAGCTGTCTGTCAACCATAGCCGTAACATTTACTGACTGATTAGGAATATTGGTCCACAGGACCGAGCGCAAGCGAGGTGATTAAAGAATCCCACGACACACTGATTCTGTCTCAGATGCGCTGAGCAGAAGACTTTGGAAAGCAGTTTAGTTGGCCCGCCACCATACATGGCCTTCCACTTGTGCCTGCAAGTGAACCAGTGCCGCTGGATACCTGTCCTCTATCCGAAATGGGTAATCGAGGAGATAGATGTCCTTAAGAGAGATTAGGCAGATGGATTATCCCCGTCTTTTCTCAGGATCGGCGGCCAAATGTTAATATCAGAGTGAACAAAACTCCTGGGATGAATCTTTGGAAAGGAGTTATCCATAAGGACCTGGGTGAGTCGGTGATTGTGCCGATTTACAAGGAAGGCGCCAAATCGTCGTGTGAAAATCACGGAGTTTGCTGGGCATCCCATCCAAACGCACGGGCATAGTTCTCTGCCGGTTATCTGGTGCCCATGGAAGGTGTATGCCAGAGCAAACCGATTCGCGATTTGATCGGGGTTGCATTGACCAAATCTTAGAACATAAGCACACGTTCCGTAAGCCCACGATCCCTGTCTTTCTTGGCCCGTTTGACTCAGTCGATCGCGAAATTCTGCTCATCATTGAAGAATGTGCCAGAAGAATTCATTTCGCTTATCCAGTTTGTGTATTCGAACAGCCGAAGCCGAGTTCGTGCTTACGGAACTGTTTCACCCGAATCCACTACGGTGAGTGATGTTCGTCTTGGTTGGCCTATTTCACCTTTCCTTTCCAATTTTATCATTGAGAGGGTTGTGGAGATAACCTCATCCCCATGTGAGAACAATGGCATTGGTATTTGGTGACACGGGGAACCATCTGATTTAAAATATGCGGGCAAGTACGTTGCAAAGTTTTCTGGATCGTCTGAAGGCTGGTGTAGGTGTGTTTGGGATGCGTTTAGGATCTTCGAATTGTAAAATGCTATTGCAGGACTGGAATGACTCGAAGCTGAACCTAGTTCTTGCGAGGGAACAATTGGATAGGGTTGATAGATTTAGTTATTTGGGTGGTTATATCTCAGCTGGTGGCTGCATATTGTAAGAAGTGTATTCGCCTATGCATGAGTTTCGATTCCCATTCAGCAGCTTGAGGCACCTGTGGTATAATCGTGACATTTGATTACTGATCTGAGTTCGAGTATGCACAGCAGCAATGAGATTGATTCTGCTACGCAGTTCCAAAACAAGGCCATTGAGAGCAAAATATATGCATAGACTTGGGGTGTTCGAACACCCTAGTCTTTGTAATGCCGATAAAATATGGTGGAAGAATTTTGTGAGTAACTCAGAGGTTAGACTTAAGATGCTGGCCCCTAGGATTCAGTCTTCAGAAAAGGCACTAAGTGTGAATAGATTGAGGTGTTTAGGACGTTTTACCCATGACCACAGAATGGATCCCTCGTTGTGCGCTGCTCTTGGAAGCATTTAGTGTTTTGAATTTGGGTCGTGATAGCTAGTCGATGATATGGAAGAGACCATGAAATCTCTGACCAGTGGACTGATTGAGGTCCACAAGGCATCATGAAGCGATGGTTCGAGACAGTTGCATCAGAAGTCTTTTCCTTTCTGTGTATTTGTCCGTCTTATTATTTTACAGTCGATCTTTGACTGTTTTTCGTTCTTTTTCGCTTTGAATTTTCAGTTCCGTGAAATAGCAACCAGAACCGGAGCACATTGATGCAAGGTGAATGTTTGCACAAACAGGGACTGAAAGGTTGCAAACCCACACATCAGGTAGATTTTGGCTCGATGGTGTGTAATCGAGGTTCCCATGCCACACAAATTTGGCATAGCCTAGTGAGGTTTAAATTATCGGTTGTTTCTCGAATGCGTAAACACCACTGATTGACAAAACTAGTCAATTTACCTAGGGTCTCCAGTCGTCGCATTTGGGGATCTCGTGGTGTCCAACTCAGTAATTTAGGCGTACCCGAGATCGTCCATTGTTTAGAGTTCTCAAGTTCCTTCGCCACGTCATGGACTAATTACCTGCTCCTGACAACAGCGCATACCAAGGGAGTCAATGTGTGGGTTTGCGTGACATGCCTCAATCGCTTTGCCAATTTTAATTTAGCGCTTATGTGGTGGAATGAGCTTTGTGATCAGAATCCTATGTTTCAGTTCTGAGTTACTAACAAGACTTCCTCACCAAAATCGTTGTAATACTAAGTCGATACTAGTGTTTAAACACGGACAGTCCTTGCACATCTGTCCGCAGCGTTCGTGTTTCAGATCTGTATTTGAGGATCTACTTTACTGTTCCTTACTAGAAAATTGGATGTCACACCGACGCCAAAGGTGTCCAGAATTAGTAAGCACTAGTGAAGCCTTCTGCATGCCCAACAGCGGATATGCAACAGATGATTTCACCAAAGTGATGACGAGTTTGAAACTTATTGGTTGTCTCGTGTCCGCTGTTTCCTTCCAAATCAAATTTTAAGGAAATCACCCATAGTTTTCTGAAGCTGGAAGGCTATCGAATAACTGCGTGTTTCCACATCTGGCTGAGTTTGTGGGTTTTGGTTACCAGTAAAACATTCGACCGGTGTCTATTGCGATTTGAATGTCTGTTTTATAAGGACCCAAAAATCATTGACTTTCTTCCTGGCGCCAACAAGACATCTGGCCAGAAGATTGATGCGAAATGTTGTTATCCACGTCTCTGATATGCGGAGGCGAATTTTGGAATGATAGTACTTCCTACATTTCATTTGGATGGAAGATTGAATTCGAGGAGTTTTCTTCATCAGAGCAATGCCGAAAGTTGGAACTGTTAAATCATTCTGGAGGCGCGTTTCAAATTCGCAAGGAGTCGGTCATTAGGCCACCGAATCGCAGTGGTACGAGAACAGGTATAAAGTATCGTAGAGTAGACTAATATCACAAAGAACAAAACGGAATTGCATGAACATTGCTGGTCACCATCCCGCGATAGGACAAGGATTTTGGATGACTTATGACCGTCACAGTCTGTACCAATACAGGAGAAAACGAAGGTGGTGCTACCCTTGCCGGATCAATTGCAATAAAAACAGGTTCCGACATCGCCCCACCTTTTCTTGGAATTAAATCTGTCCTGACTAAAGCACTAGCTTTCGAGGTGTACAAGCTCATCTTTAGTATTTTCATTGAGTCAGGATTCATGAATACAGGCCGTACATAAGCTGACGTGAATTTGAGAAGCAAAAATATCTCTTGAAAAGGGGAACTTCAACTTCGAACTTCTTACCTCAGGACGGCATACTCCATCATGAATGGATTCTGTTCATTAAAAATTGATCTAGATATTGCGTAAGGACTAGTGACACCAACTATTTCCTGAAAGAATAATTAGGTAGCCAGTAGAATAAATTAGTTGAGCGTCTCAGTCTTAATACATGTGTGATGTCAGACAGCATCCATCAATCACCTTGGCCAGGACGAAATTACAATCGATACGCCAACCCATTTCATTCACAAGAGGTGGCTGATTCACTTTGTCGGGGTTCCTATTTCCTCACTTCTATCTTCATGACGCTTCGCTTCAAAGCAGTAAAATCCAACCAAGATTGACTAGTCTGTTGTCACAGTAGTTAATGAAAGATCAAAATACAGAAAGGCGTCTGCCGAACATTACAGAAACTTCCAGTTGGGATGATGAAGGTGTTTCAACAATCGCAAACGTGGCAGGTCACCGGATTCTCGGCCAAAATGGTGTAGGCCATGCGTGCCTCGACGCCTGCTCACGCTGTCAGCGCTAACTGGTGTTCAACTACAATCTCTCAATGGGTTTAACCGTGCGTCGTGCATGCTGAATAAACTAGGTGGTGTCACATGTTAGCTTCGCTGTGTATTGTTTGCGACGCTTAAAACATACTTGTGACCATCATCCCGTCTTCTTGGACTGCCGGTTTTAACTGTCACATGCTGGGGGCTCTGTTCATTCGATTCAAATAAAGATGTCAGCTGAAAGACTTCGACACGCACGAGAGATAACATGCGAACAAAGGCTTGCATTTCTCTTAGCTTGTTGGATTTCGGCAAGAGTTATGTTCCCATTTTAATTAAATTTGTTCACCCAACTGATCAGCGCAATTAGGCTTGTGATACGATAAAGTGTTTTAAATTGTCCGTCAAGTGATGAAAGCAGTTCTGCTCCTATCCAATCCTTAGAGGTCAAAAGCCGAACTAGATGAAAGTACTGCACGTTTTGTTCCGGAATAAAGGTGGCGAAATTCTGATTGCTTGGATATGAAAACAATAAAGTCATCAGTAAGATAATGGGCTAGATTCTCCACTTTTCCAGGCATGCCGGGTTAAGCAATGATCGATGAGTCCAATCAGGTTAACACCAACGATATGGGTGAAATTCATATCATAGGCTGACAACTCACCGGGATCACATAAGCGACACGGGCTAGGAATCTGTTCGACTGTAAGCGTGTGTTCAAGCTCGGGAACATCGTCTCTCCCCCTACTTCAAGTGCAAGGTCCGAAGTGACCTGCATTTCGCAACATAGCGGTAAGAACAGATTTTTTGCTTACTCATAGTTTCCCTAAAATAGTGCATTACTGCGTTGTATTGTTTCCAAGGGACCCATTGCTCGCTGTGCTTTTTGTCAGTATGTTGCTTTGGTGCTCACACAAACAACTTCCTTAATGGTTTCATCGTATCTATGTGTTTGTCTTAGGACCTCACTAGTTTTTACCAAATGCCTTCAAATGTGGCAGCGAATGTCGATTTCCTGGTTGTGGAAAATATCAGCACATTCCTTTAGCTCGACTATATCGAAGTTTCTGAATTTGGTAACCGTGAATCCCTCAGCTCGTGAAAATCATGAGGAAAATCCGAAAAACAGTTCCTTGAACATAGTCAACGAATTCCACTGGTCGCTGATGCTGAAGTAAGGAGGCGGTGTTGGGATACTGAAAATCTTCCTCCAGGCCCGTCGGTTTCAATGGTTTGGATATATACTACGGTGCCTTGACACGAAAATTTCTCCTCGAACTCCCTTGCTTGGATTGTATATAGAATGGCGTTGCCACCCTGGGGACCAGCTGAAAATGCGGAACGATTTTGAAAGTTTGGTTGTAATCTGCTTTTACTCGCAACGCTTGGTTTAATTCAAGTTAAGTAATTGCTTTATGTACTCAAAAGAGTTTAGATTCAGCTTACTAAAGATCCGTGGTGTCTGCGAAACCAGATTATCTTTTTAGAAGAGACTGTCATGTGAAAATAAAAGCTAATTGCTCAGATAAAGATATTGCTTGCAATCAACAAGGCGTTTCCAGTAACTGATGACTTACGAAAGACCAACGATTGCCGAGGTTTACATTCTTCTCATCCCTTTGTCTATGTTTTAATGGTACCTTTCATCTATCTAATTATTTGTGCCTGTTAATCGACCTGACTGAAAAACCAATGAATGCGGATACAGCAAGCTACTTCCTCGATAGCTTCCCGTGGTCGTTTTCTGAAAGGAATCAGCATCACGTGAGGAATCCTTGAAATACCGAAACTAACTAGTTATCTTTCCACAAACAGCTCCCCTCACAAAACTCCCGAAAAGATGTCGCGAAATATTGAGATTTGTTCAAAATATCAAATGAACAGCTGGCGATCCCCACTGGTCAATATATATATTAAGAAGGAACTAACGATCTGGGGGAAGAAGTGGATGTTTTAAAATCCTGTCACAATCGCTAACTCTCGCTCCTTCAATCGGTCATCTCGACTCAACTTCATTCACACCCAGCTTCATCAATCAAGAAAGATCAAAAGACTTCTTGCTGATCAAAGCGACCGCGGTTTTATTTACCATAATTACGACATATGTTAGTTTCCTCGGGTTAAAACTCATCGACAAATTTCATCTGGCCTCTCGGGCTCAATGTCTACTCCTTCGTCTTCATTTGCAGGCTGTGATAAGGTAACAGAAACAGCCTGAAACTGGAGCGAAACAAAACTTCACAATCTCTCCGACGTAAATGTGTACAGAAGACTGCTTGTTTATATCATACGGGCTCAAAAATCCCCGGCTCAGTCAGAGTTGTTCATCATGTACAAGCTCAACGATGCCCAGTTTAATCCAAAAAACCCGAGTTATTTAAGATTTGGTCGGGCCTCAAACACGATGACCTCAATTTTCACTTGGCCAAACAATTGAGCTAGGCTGAACTGCGCTCATAACGACCATTCACGAGCCTGCAGTGTCATCGATTTTTCGGAGGAAATCGATTATTTTCGGACGTCATTTGCTCCAAGATCCGCTCCGTATTGGTTTTGTCACATTTCTTTGGTTGCATTTGCTTCATCACACACGAGATCTGTACCTTTCAGTTTGTGCCGCACTTTCGGGACTTTTCGCTTTCGAAATGCGCTTACTGTGGAGTATTTGCTGTGGTTTGCTTTCGCGTGTACTGTATCGGTGCTATTTCAGGGCCAAGATAAATACAGCAAATATCTCGCATTTGGTTGTTGGCTCGAGTCTTCTCTGTTCTGTCGTTTACCAGGACTGTCAGCCGTGGTTGTAGAATCCGATAAAAGACATCTGGCGGTCGCATATCCGACGTCTTCTACAGACCCACCAATGGGAGTTCTCAGCGAAATCGGGGTGTAAACGGACGAGGTAAGATAAATTGAGTCCGTTCAAAATTCAGGTGCTGATGAGAATGGTAGGTGAGTGGAATGCAAACAATATTCTTGCTCAATGTTTCTTGCGGTACTCGGATTGGTCATTGCATTCTCAGATGATCTTCGCCATGGACCTACGATTGAATGGCAAAGCTGAATAAGTCTTGTTGAACTCATCCTGTTACAGTTTGTAAACTATGTGTGATGTGTTCGAACGGTTTCATCCTGAGAAAAAGAGACCTGCGCCATCCGCCGTGAACAGACCGGAGATCAAATAGGTGGATGTGGGTTCCGTTTTTCATAGGCGTCGTTCAGTAATCCGCAGACCGGTGACAACTGTAGAAGTCAAAGACACCTTACAGAATTTTTTCAAGCCGACCCTTAGATCTCTATTGGGAAGTTGGCACAACCACTGTTTATAAGTACTTCTTCTAGGAGATGTATTTTGCATGGCTTAGACTTTCGTCCTTTTAAATTTCATTACCATATTGAACTGAAAGACGAAGGTGGACAAGTCTTTTTACCAGTGGTTTGTTGAGTCAATCAAAATGCAACCTCCTGTAATTCCATTTTCGTGAAGGGGCGAATCAATCCGCGAGTTGTATCGTATGCGCACCACTCTTTGGACTCCACGGTACTACTTTTATTGGGTCATACTTCTCTGGTAATGTGAAGGGTACAACCTACTTGCAGATGCATGAAAGCTTTAACCAGTGAACTTTGCCATATAACCCACCAGGTCTGTCTCCCGGACATTAACCGGCCTCACTATCACATGACTAATCATTCCGAATCAAGACGATCTTGCACTTTTGGCACTAGATCCTAGCCTCCCTTTACGGTGCACCAGCGAGAAGTATTGCAATACACCCTGGAAGAGTCGCGCTTATGAGTACAGTTCGCCTTACTCAGGGTCGACCCGGCCGGGGCTATTGACAAACGTACGTGTTCAACTTCCAAATCCCCCTACACAAGCAGTCGATGAAATTGGTTGAGCCTAGGTTAATGAACGCGGATAAATTTCAGATATAGAAAGGGTCAGTGCCCATCCGGAATTCCGAGAGGAAAAGATTAAGGCTTGCTTCATACAAACTCCAAGACAAGCACCTCAACGAAATTATCTACATTACTTCTGCATTTTACATTAGAGCGCAGTGTTTTAAGTCTCAACATGACTAGTTTTAATCCGGCAAAGGGGGCTGACTTTCGTTGGTTTTTCATGATGAAAGGGTAGTCACGTTATATCTGAAGAAGTAGCTTCTTATTTCGTGAGATGGCCAGTTGCAGTTAAACTTCATGGTAAGGACAGACCACTAAATTTGCCAAAGCACTGATGCATAGGTTATTTTGAGTTCACGCTGTTTTTCTGTGTCCTAGAGCGTCCTCAAGTAAGTTCCTGAGACTGCTTATCTCGGATTTTTTCAATACAGACACTCCGAAGTTAGGGTATTACGAAAGACTAAGTTCGTCGAAATTCTCCGTTTGATCTTCTAGACACTGGGTGAAACAAATTCCGAATCCCATGAAGAGTCAACCTTAATCACGTGCCATGCTTGTGGCCTTCGGATATGGAAATATCGGTTCACATGAAATTGGGGCGTGTGTTTACGTGCCCGTTTGCATTTGACTTTATTCAAATGATAGGATCAGCCAACAAGGTTTGACCTGCCCACCAAACTCGATTTGTGTCCTTTTTATGATGCAAAGTAGCATTGGTGGCAGTTTCTGTACTACCTGGTTGGTAGGATTAGATATTGTTCAACAGGTTCATTGGCTTTGAAATCTTGCTGTATCAAAGTGAAGGAAATTTTCTCTATTTTCATCTGAGTCTGCCCTTCCATTCTTTACCCTCGTCCTTTACTGCTCTGTTTTAGGTGCTTCCACACAGAATCACTAAACCGGAAGTAAGATAACCCGAAGAGTGAAGAATAAGTATAGGTGAAAAGGAGTAGCAGTTCAATCAACTCAAGCCGAAATGTGGCTTTATTCATCTTGAAAGTAATATAGGGAAGAAACTGGTCACATTCAACTCAACCGAACATCGCATCTCCCTATTTACGTTACCAAGGTTCTCGAGCAATACGTGTTCCTTGTGAATTCAGTCTCGAAAACATTCTGATCCGGCTGCATGTGCGGAAAACTAAGGGCTGGATTTGCATTGACTATTAATCAGCCAAAAGGTGGTTAGGGCTACGGTCTCCATTCAGGGAAGCTCATCGAGGAAAACCGGATTTTATTTGTACTCAACGGGAATGGAAACACGCTAGAAAAACCTGAATGCTACATGGGTGATAACATGAAGAAATTTCTTTTCGGCTTCTTGTTTCAGATATTTAAGTGTGTGGATTGTTCAATGTGGTGCTAACGTACACTAGCGCCTTAAGAGAGTGTGTCATGTGATTCTCTCGTTGTTTGACGTGATAATAGAGTAACCAAGTAAATACCACAAGTTTATTGCAAATTACGAGATTGAGAGGTGTGAATAAGGAGTGCGAAACCGAACAAGTAGAATGAAATACGAGTAAGAGGGTAAGGATTAGGTGAATCGTGAAGTTGTGGATAATGAAGTCTTACGATCAGAGTGACTTCAGCTGTTGAGATGGATCTCGTCGCTTGCATAATCCCGGTTTCAGAAATTTGATCGCTAGCTCCCGATGTTTCAACAGTTTTGTTCTCAGTAGAGCACACCAGTGGTGCAGTCTCCAAATGCCTCAGCATTTTCAGAATGGGTATTTGTTACAGAAAAAAAGGAAGAAGACTTCTGCTGAGTTTCATCTGTACATGTTCGATCGATTCTATCTCTTAACCGCTATCGCCCGTTATCACTAACTCTAGTGATAAAAGCCAAATCGAGAAGTCAGATTTGTTTATTATTCAAGATCAAATAGCTTACATTAGTTTTCCAGGATCAGCACTCACTGATCGATTCTGCCGCTGGCTAATTTGGTCATTCGGTATTTGTCGGCTTTCTCATGCGGCGCTTTTTCCCTTTGCTTGTGGATTGGCGTAAGCAGTGCCAAGTCACCGCAGCTGTGGTAATCTCTGACCACCACCCTTACAGTGGGTGTCTCAAAATCCTAATCGGTTGCTCGCCCTGAGAGCCCCTCGCCCACAGGCTATATTGAGGAAGTCCTCCGCACTATCTTCTTATGGCGATGTTCCCACTAAAGTGCGAGGACGAAGACGAATACCCAGCGCTTTCCACCGGATTGACTAATCTTTGGTAATGAGCATAGCGGAATTGGCTAACCGGTGATTCCAAACCAACGACGTACGGCTTACTAGGTATACTACTACGTGCTCATCAGCACCTGTGGCGGTGAGTTGTGGTGACTACTCAGTATGTCAACCCCAATCCGAAGGGCGTATGAACTGAGCAGTCAGTCACCGGTTCCCAGTGGGTTGGGAGGTCCTCAAGTCGTCCTACTGCTTTGTAGGTTATACCATTCGGAGTAGAATTCCCCGGGGTGACCCTCTACTTTGGTTTGGGCAACCTGATAGTATTAAGTCCAGCGATGAAACACGGATGACGGGAAGATGAAGAATGTAGTGACGAGCATGTGTAGTGAAGTCTGCGCAGTGTTAATTTCTTTCTTTCTTGCTCATTATTTCTGCCCTTCCCCTTTATTCCGGTGGCACATGATCTGCGCAAATATGTATATATATGCGAACGTGAGGTGCCAAAAGAGCGTAGAAAAACTGCCGTGATAAACGTCGCGAGTGGAACTGCGCGTGACCAGTTGGTGTCTACTTATTGGCAATGTGGTCTATCGGAACCTAGCAGCTACTGGAAACAAATCTAGGGGGCTACGTCCCACGTGGTTTTTGCTGAATATCAATATTAAAACGATTACAAGGTTAGATCAGCCCACAGCCACTTCCCACTTGTCCGACGTTCTACGTTCTACTCACTGAATGGCTTTGTGCATACACGTCTGTAGCCACACATGTCCAGGCCCTGGATTGTAGACACGGGTTGTCCAGACGTGGTTATCTGACCCATAAGCTTAACGCCTATTCCGCCATCACACTGGCCCAAAGTGTTACGTGCGCTTACGCACAACCACACAAACACAAATCCGAGCACGCGGACACGTGCCTGTGTAACTTGGGCCGACTCATTCGGATTCTTACCTCCGACCACGCGTGGGGCTGTAAAGAGAGGATGACGGGAACTCAGCAATCAATGCCGCAAATTGGTTCGAGGGTGGCGAGGGACACGGACGCCGGGAGAACACAAACCGAACTCTCCTGGCCCGTAGCTGTAAAAAGACGGCTTGCGGAGTTTTTTTCATGGGGTCTTGAGTGTGGGAAGCCTGTTTTAGTTTGATGCTCTTTCACCACCCAGTTATTTACAGGACCAATGGGCTGGATTAGAAACCTAATCTTGGCGTTGTTTTTGACGTCCTGTGTGATGACGGGGAATGCTCGTGGTATCTAAACCCGAGTATAAGCCCAAGTTGAATGGCAATCCCGTATGCGGTGCGTGTGCGCTCGGAAAATGATGTGAAGTCCTCTGCTGATTGAACTTAACTCGAAGGGGCAAATCATCTTTGAAATAGACAGGAAATTGTCCAGATGAAACAAAAAATGACTTCGTAAAAGCAGTGAACAGGAAGACACAGGGGAAGAACAACAAGCTGGGGAAAATCATAGTTGTTAGTTGAATAGTGCCATCTCTAATTAACTGCTTTCTTTTAACGCTGAAAGAGACATATTTCTATAATCCGAATACTGGTTCTAGGTGAGTGCATTTTTTCAGTAATTTGACTCCAAAACCAATACAATCACATTTGTATGAGCAAAAGTAATCAATGGAAAGGTCGGTTAAATCCCTTAAAATTTCATCACTCATTTCGTTAGAAGAGATGAAATGAAATTTGATTCACCGTGACTAACTTCCATCCCATTTTTTTCTAGCGGACTGGGCGAGACAGCTTTGATGTTATTGAATATTGATGAAGTTAGTTTTTCGCATGCACATGTTACTGTATCGACTAAAGAATGAAATCCCGGGAGATATGTCTACCAGCAATTCATGATTAAGGGTTGATTCTTATTGAAAGGCTGTCTCCCAGCCGTAAGAACGAAAGACTAACAAAAAACCTCGAATCGATGAAAAGTGAAGATAAGAAAACAGGAAAAGTAGTCCAAAAAGATTAAACTGATCGATTTCGAATGAATACTCAAACAAAGGTTTTGTTTGCTCACAGTCGTCCACTTTGCGTTCAAGCCCCAGTCGCGACAAGATGGGCTTGTACTGTTCATGATTTGTAAAAAGAATAAAGTAGATGTAAGGCACTTTGGTGATTCGCCCCAACGCGTCGATTGTCGATACTTCACGACGATTCATTTTATGGTCTGATTAAATTTCCTACGGTGTAAACATTACAGAGTCAACCAATAGACGACAGTTTTCTTGCAATCCGAGGATATTTTTCGTCGAACTTGGGCACTGTCGTGTCCAGTATACTTCGCTGGGGCTGCAAAAATGGTGAATGGTTTTCAGTCTCCGACCAGTGATGGTTTTCCTTTATCATACGGTGGTTACTTAGCCATAATGCATGGTTTCCAGCTCCCACTCCTTGGTCTCAGATCCATCATTAATCTGTCTACTAAGCGGGATAATAAAACAGGGTTTTGAAGTATTAAAAAGTTTTACAATGTTTATTTTTGAATAAATAGTTTTAGAAGTCCGCTTTCTCAAGGGAACCTTCAATAAACCTTAGAGAATGGCAGTCACAAGAGGCACAGTTAAGAAGAGCAATGCTCCGAAATCCAAAATAGCAAGTAGGTTCAAGCCGTTGATATCAATGGCTTTAACTTGTGATATTTTAGTGTCCGCTAAAATATCATCTCTACATTTCGCTAGACAGGTCTTGATGATAAACTTGATTTTGCTGAAGACTTCTTATACTGGCCTAGGATGAGCCGTATTAAGTCGTCGCCGAATCCGTACATTGTCAAAACTGAAGATAGCCTCGTTTGTTTTAATGTTTGTCCCCATCGTCCGGGTAAGACAATTCAGAGTGCTTCCATTTCGAACACTTCTTCGGTAGACGTTCTGTGACTGAGCCCTTTTGTCCTGTTTTAGTCAAACACCTCAATCAAGGTTTCAGTCATCGTCGATTTCTAGATAATGAGCAAACTGCCAAATGACGAATAATGGCGATGCCCTTTATTTAAAGGGTTGTCCATGTTCGCAGGTGGCAATCCACCAGTAGTAAGCAGTAACAACTCCTTCATCAAGTAAAGAATAGAGGCCGAATTTACTTTGGTCCTTCCTTGCGTTTGAATGTATACAAGTATCACTGGGGCCCGAGAGGTCAAAAAGATAAAAGTCGCTCCATCAGGCCACGCGCTCATTTCGTGAATACATTAGAGCACCAAATGCTGACCCGATAACAGTACAGTTTAAGTAGTTTTCAAGTTTTACAATTCGTGGCGGCTAAAAAAACCACGAATTAAGGCAAAAACCAATGAATGAAGCAGAAACTATGGGCTATGGCTAAGTAACTACGGGGGACAGTGTAATTAGAGTGGTCGCTTGAGAAGTGGAAAAGCCAAAGGCTCCCTAATGTCCTATTAATGATACACCAGATTTATTGGTTGGCTTCATATGACAAATGCTTCATCGTCCAATTTCACTTCAAAGAGAGTCGAGCTTGGTTGTGTAAATTAACGTGAAGGTCAAAGGATAAAGTGGTACTGGTGTTTTCCAATCTTCTTTTCGAATTTTGTCTTTGTTAGTTCCTAATATTTGTAGGAGTGAGCAGTCAGGGGTCCGCACCAAGCATAATCGAAAGTCAATTTGGAAATGATTCAAAATTACAATCCGTCGAGTCCATGTTAGTAAACTTTTCACTCAAACTCCTAGGAAGCCATGAGTTCCCTTTTCAACTTGGTTCTATCTTTATTTATTGAATGGTGCCATACATTTGTTGAGATTATATAGGTATGTACAAATATCAAATTCGATGTCCCCTGATTAGTGTTCTGATCATTTTGTCACTTCTTCATCCATTCACTGGTGATTCGACATGCAGGCTGCACGGAACCCCGAGGCACAACTTTGTGACCTCGTACGCCTATGAGCTCTAGTTAGCGACAAGCACTACAACACCGCGTTATTTTCAAGTTGGCAAAACATGGCGCCGGGGCCGGAGCACATCTTCCACGAGTTAGTCCAATGGAGGATTGCGATTATTATAAGACTGGTTTCCTGAATTTTTCGTTGTTATGGGCAAGGCTTTAATATAGCTCATTCGTAGAGGGCATAATGAAAAAGTGGCAGGTTGACCTAGTCAGGAGGCGATCCGATATGGCTTGGGCTGGGGCATAAGGAAACCCCGCATAGCAGAAAGTTAATATTTTGCATAGTATTTAGATCAAATACAAAATTTCTGCATTGAATTTAGTATTCTTATTTTCAACAGATCACCTTATTACCTAGTCGGTAATGGGATTCTCTTAATATACATCAGTACCCAAGTGGTGGTACCCCAATTGATGCCAGAAAAGTTTGCTACTTCGTCCAGAAGAAAAAATGCGCACTAAAAAAGCTGAAGGTCAACAGTAGTTCATCAGTGGAATGGCTTGATCATACGTACTTACTTTAAAAAGCATAAACGTTATCTATAGTCTACAGATTGACCTACTTTCTCTATGTTGCTGGATTGGTGCTCTGATGGACTTTGGATCAACTAAATGTTCTGCGTTGGTGGTAGCACCGAGGAAATGACAATTTTTCCCTGGCCGGAGGTCGTTCGATAATTAAACACAAGTCTGACGATGGTACTACTAGGTGGTGCTCGTGAGTCGCTGGCAAACGATCATCGCTACTTTCCTGCTTGTGTCCGGAGAGCGTTGGATCTCAGATCGGACTTGATCCTCAGGTTTATTACCCGTAATAATGGTCAAAAGCTTCGAGCAGGTTGTGATCATCTAGTCCGATTTCATTGCCTTGTGGAACAAGTCCTTTGTCTAAAGCCCGGGTTCGCCCTCCATTTCGGGCGCGGTCGATATGCTCTGCTGCCGATTCCTAGCAAGAATTAAACAGCAGCACAGTGCTTCCATGGTTTCTTAATGGTAAGTTGAGCGATGGTATTATGTGGTGAATTACTTCACGTGGGAAAAAAATAAATCCCCAACTACTCACACATCAACAAATAGGGTCAAAAGTGCCTCCCCGTCACGAATGGAACTGCATGGGTCTGCTTCTGCTCACGTTCAGAAGTTTAAGCGAAAGAAGACAATTGGTCTCGTTCGGAATGACGAATGCATACATTTTAAAAACCTCCAAGTCTTATTATGCACAATCGAGGATTTACTGCAATTCAGTCTGGAGGAGAAAAATCGATTCTACTACTAACAAACATAATAGTACCAACTTGACGAGAAACAAAGGTCTCAGGGTCTCCAGAGAGACATAAATAGAAAACTAAAAAGATCAGAAATCGAATTTAGTCAATTGGTAGAGCTGGCTTCTTGAATCCCAAATATCTATAACAGCAAATTCCGAGGACTAGGTTCTTGAGTATGCAGGCCAAATGCAAATTTTCGTGTGCTCACTGATGTTGGTGTGTATAAGGCCACCGAATAAAATGACCATTGGGGACAGAGAAGAGCCACAACCTGTATTCGCTGATTAAGGTGTCTTCAGATGTCTAGCGCTGTACAGCGAGCAGAGGATACATGAATTAATATTCATGCCCAGATGCTCTACTGGGAAAGAACTATATGCAATATAAACAATAGCGTAAGCTATGGGAAGATGTTTTACGTGTGAAAGTTATCACTCAAAAATGTTGAACAAATGAATATCTGGAAATAAGCACGTATGAATTGCACGACGTTTCAGTTTTTGCGTTGAACGTTGCTGCATCACTTGAAGGATCAGATCAGAATAGGTCCTTGGTTTGGTGATTTCCCTCCAGTGTGACCATCAACATGTCAGTGTTGCTTCAGGTAAGCAGATGGCTGCTAATATAGCTCATTCACCTCCCTCGGAAGAGCTTGTCCGAAAACTAATGCACAACAGGGAGAAATAATTCCATTCAGTGTTAAGCCACACTGTCTTCATCCTGTCTGGGTTTTCGGTGACAAAAATATGTCTTCAACTCATCTTGATACACACCGATCCATACGACCAAACAGATACATGCCACAAACCAGTAGAGATCCCAATCACATTGTTTTGTTCTAACATGTGCCCCAGCTTTGTTAACCCCGAACTAGGTACGGTGTAGCGAACAGGCTGTAAACCCCTGGTTGTTATTCATATGATTAAAACCCGGCTTTCCCCAGCTCTATTTTAAGGTCGAGGAGTGGAACTGGTCAGTGAACTTCAAGTTTTATTCTTGAAGGTATAGTACTGTGAGAAAATCTCCTCCTAATGGGAGGAGTCTATTGTGATCCCCATCCTCAAAAAGGACCTGCGCAGTGGCTGCTCTAACCAGAGGGCTATTAACCTAATCCCGATAGCGTCAAAGCTGCTTTCGTCGTTCATTATTCGCACGTCGTACAACACTTGTAAGGAACCGGCTGGGTTTCGCACCGGTCGTGGATGCGTCGACCAAATTTTCATCTTCAGACAGCTGTTGGAGCACCATTTTGCTTCTCAAAGGCCAGTGGTCATCGCGTTCCTGGACATTCGCGCAGTTTTCGACTCTGTTGATTGGCATGCACCATGACACTGTCTGTTAAGGAATGGAGTACCTGAGAAGTCGGTCCTTAGTGTTGTACCATTATACTGTTGGTCACCTTCATCTTCGCTTTTGGAAGTAGAAGGCAGAAGGGGTTCGCTCCCTGAATGAGCCTCATCGCAAACTATTGCGACAGCATCCCATTCACAAATCCGCGAGCTGCTACTATCGCCAGGTTCTCGTCGAGAAGTCGGTTAAAACCAGTCTCGCCATTCTCTCCCACCACAACAGACGGGGGGATTTCCATAGGGCAGTCTCACGTCTGAAGAAACGATACAACAGGGAAAGGCCCACAGATTCCATCTTCCGTAGTGTAAGTCAATGGCCGTGCGTCCGGTCACAGTCACGTAACGAGAATATTGCTTGTAATTCTGGCCCCAAGTCACCTCGAATCATCTTCCAGTTGGAGATTAAATCCCTACGGATTCTCCGGTAACTAAAAAGGATAGTCTGAATGGTCACAACCAGTCTTCGTAGCTGATCCCACGAAATCCGTTAACGAGCCATGTGTCCCACCGTTGTACACGTTCCAAATCGTCCATTTTAGTTCTGGCACACGAAAAATTTGCAGATCCACCGCATTCGAGCCTCGGATGCACATGGGAACCACAAAGCTTACTGAAGGCTGCGATGAACAGACTGTAGAAAGAGCGGGGGTAACTCTCAGTATACCCCTGTCAGAAGCACATGTTTTGACCGTCTGGGTTGATGTCTTCATTAAGAGGACCATGACCTCAAGATCTCTTTCAATGTCAACCGACAACAGATCATCTGCACCGAAAGTGTAACTTACCACTCCACTTTCTCTTCCAGTCCTCATGTGCTTGCATTTGGCAAAATTTATCGGCATTTCCCAAGTTTCCACCCATCGTTCGAGTTTCGTTAAATCACTCTGCAGAATATGGATGGTGCACCAGAGTTTCACGTTGTCTGCATAAATTAAGCAATTGGACTGGAATAGTGATGAAAGATCATTCACACAAACGAGGAAGAATAACGGCCCAAGCACCGAACATTGCAAAACGTTGCTCATGTCTGGGTAACACTGAGAGACTGATTAACTGACCTGCCAGTGCGGAAATCCCTAATCCAACGCACCAACAGACCCCCAACGCCCAGTGCCCTGAGTTTCTCCAGCAGGTGACCATGCAGGACCTTGTCAGATGCTTTGCTAAAGTCAACGAAATCCATGTCTGTGGGGTGATCCGCAGCCTTGGTGAACTCCCAGTGTTCTTTAGTCAGTAAAAGTTTCAGATACATGATCGTCCGTGTTTCTCAGAACAAAGTAACTGGTTGGACAGCAGATGATTTCTCAACTGGTGAGCAGTCACTCGCTCTATGATCTTGCCAGTTGCACAGGTCAAGCTGACCGGACGATAGTTGACAGGATCAACTCTAGCATCGCCTTTGAACAGCGGAAAAATGTGCGCAGTTTCCCGTTGAGCAGGTGGCCTGGCTAATGTCAGCGACTGACTGGATATTTCAGCAAGGGTTGGGGCAATCACCGGTCCCAGTTCCTTCAAAATCACTGGGTGCGATGAGTCAGAACCGAGGGGTCGATGTGGTTTCACAACTCTGAGTGCCTGCAGCACCTCATCAATGATGAAGCCTTTCGAGGACAAATACGTCGAACAACTTGAAAGCGTTGAGTATTCTGGCGACTCCGGAGAATAAGTGGAAGAAATATTCATGGCAAAAGGCTCCGCCTTCTCGATATTGGTTTCAGCTAGGACTCCACGCAACTGTGACACAAGAATACCATTTGCCCTAGTTCGTTTACTAGTGCAGACAAATAGTCTCTTGGGGGTGGTGGCCTACTCGATCGCCAGGGTATGTTCGTAAGCCCCCTTTCATTGCAGTGGGGGCGTTACGCAAGCCTCCGTACTTCTCTCACTCCTTCCTAGGATAGCAGAAAGCCCGCCTTGTTCGCTTTCGGCGTTTCAGCAGCGAACGCAGCTCCTGATCAAATCACGGAGGCTGCATAACATGTGGTCTGGGTGAAGCGAAATCAGAGGTCAGGCTGATCAGTCCATCCCAAATGATCAACCATGCATCCTTCACCCCAGGCGCTAAAGCGTCAATGGCAATGTTGTAGTCTTAGGTCGCATTCCCTCGAAGTCCGCCTTCCGGATACTGCGTCCGGGATGTGGTTTTGGAGGTGGCAGCACTCCGTGTCGCCAATGAACCACGGGTGTCAAGTGATCGCCAGCACAAAGAGGTGGGAGGTAGTCAATATACTCGAGACCCGACTACCTCGGAATGGAACAGTCCAAAATGGATGCATATGAAGCAACAATTCTGATAGACTCATGAACGTGTTGGAACAGCCCTAACTCATCAATGGTGTCCAGTAGGCCTTTGGAAAAGAGGTCGGAGCAACGCCCATTGACCGAAATGATATTAGGTTCACTGAAGTCTCCCAAAACCAGGCAGTGATCACCACATGCCCAGCGACGCAACTGGTCCCAGTACAGCTGGTTATTCAGCTGAAGGAGATCAGTAGCAAACACCAAAGGTCGTGCGATCATTATAGGGAAGACCGAGATTACACCACAATGATTCGCCAAGTCCCTCAGGGTCAGCCCGACTCTGGAGAAGAGACGCAGATACACGAGCGTCGCCGCCCCCAACCTCGTGGATACGTGATCACACTGAAAACCGTGTATCCCGGAAGAGAGATCTCGGAATCAGCGACAGCTGGGGAAAGCCATTTTTCCGTGAGGGCTATTACCACTGGAAAATTGACCAACACGATGTATTCCAAGTCATCGTGCTGCACACTGATCAATAAGATTCTGCACAATTTTGAATCCTCGACACATTATAGTAGTAGGAGATTGACTGTTTTCATGGGATAATTCACCATTTAATATGATCGCTCAACTCACAATAAAGAAAACATGGAAGCACTGTGCAGCTGTTTCATCCTTGTTACGAATAATTAGTAGGGGTCGATCGCTGTGAGCTAGCGGACAGTAACCGTACAAATCAGTGACGGATAGGTGCAACACCATGTGGTGAAGTTGAACAAACCGTTCAGAGCCTGCCCGGTAGCGTAATGGCTAAGGCGTTCGACTCAGAATCGTTCGTCCCGGGTTCGCGTCTCAGTTCGGGCACGGTGGATATGCACTGCTGATGATTCCTAACAAGGATGAAACAGCTGTACAATGCTTCCATGATTTCTTTATGGTGAGTTGAGCGATCAAATCACATGGTGAATTATTTCGTGAAATTTTGATTCAGGCTCACTGGTCATAGTCTTGCACGATGCAAGACATTCTCCCCCGCCTGTTGGAATTGGGTTTTCTACCAACGTTGCGCACTTGTACATGCATGTACTTCCTGTCACATCAACACTACACAATGCCATTTCAAGCGGAGTCACCGGCGAAACACACAAATTCCCGGATAAGCAGGTTCTCTTCGCCTTTTCGTCGGTGCTACCACAACTCGCTTTCTGTCTGCTTTATCTTGGGACGATCTTCAGGTGCGAGATTTCTCAACAATCGAACATTTTCTCCCTTTGATCCCCTGATCGTCGGAAAGCAGTGAGGTTGGTCACTGGAGGCAAGTACCACCTTTAATGTGCACAACGATCCGTCTTCATGAATTCTCACAAAGCAAAATGCGGATTTCACACTCAAAGATTTCACGACTGATCCCTCATCAGACGTGAGAATCCTCTCAAAACTCATACTCACATGAAGGAGATCCAGGTACAGATGATCACTAGGCAAAGGGATTCGGAGATATTCAACCCCAAGAAGCATTTAGATCTCACTGATTTGGGACGACTAGTAGCATCCTTAACAGGAACTGCTGTTACCATTTGGTGCCGGGAAGAGTCGTGGGTTGTTTCCGTTGCAGCCAGCGGACAGGGCGGTGCTTCCGTCATCCTGGATTCAACCGGTGAAACACCCGTAGCTGGAGTAGCCCTCCCTCGTCGAACACGCTTCATCCTACCAATGAGAGGAGTGGAGACCACCGACGCGTATGATGACCCGGCCTCCTCAGTTGAAACGGCACAGGGTGCAGTAATGGTCACGGGTAAGACAGAGGCTGATCCTTTCCCTAACGAGCGGGCCAAAACCGACGTCCTGTTTGGCAAAACTCAGTCTGCACATAAATGCCATAAAATCCGTTTGGCAGGAGATAAGAGCATAGTAAAGATCAGGAGATATATTGATGCACGAAAAGTGCAACCATCCACCACACTGAAGTGCTTTTGCCCGAGGACTCACAGTTTTGGTGCAAACCAAACAATTGCAATTTGCATGAGTGCCCTTGTTCGTATCTATGACGTATGAATCCAACAGATAATATCCGCAGAAAAGCCAAACAGGAAAGCACATGGACAATTTAACGCTTGTTAGCCCTCTTGGCGATTGAGGTACCCCGATACGGTATGTGCTTTGGACCTTAAAAATGCAAGGTACTTCTTCAAGACTGGTAGGAACCTCTGTCAGTTAGAAGTACTCATCAACTTCAAGTATCTCGGGAGCCTGATCACACCTGGTGGAGGTGTTACGGAGGAGGTCACATCACGAATTTCGAAAGACAGAACAGCTTTTGCGAACTGGCGACACTTTTGGCACCGCCTTGACATCCGTGTTTCCATCAAAGTTCGTAGAGTTCTGCTTTACGGTTGAGAGACCTGGCCTATCCGCATTGAAGATTCCCGGCGACTTTCTCTGTTCGACCACAGATATCTTCGAAGCATTGCTCTTGTGCGGTGGGAACATCGAGTGAGCAACGGCGAAGTATGTCGTCGTATGTTGAACACAGACAATCGCCATCTGACTGAGGTAATCGCTCTACGTTGCCTTCAGTGGCTCGGACATGAATTGCGTATAACTGCCCATCGTCTACATTTTCATGATCTTTTTGCTTGTCCTGGGCAAGGTTGGAGGAAGCGGCGCGACGTTCCGGCTATCATAGGCGTAGACGTCTGAAGAAGTTTGTTTAGACTTTGGTTTCAGTTGGTGCTTCTCTCCCTGGTGATTGGGGTCCAAGAGATGAGGATTGATGTTGGTTGAAGACGCTAAGGGAATTGGCTCAGAACCGGGATCAGTGGTGCTAATGCTGTATGGCCTGTCTGCAGAACTCTTTACCCTTAAAACCAATCCGAGAACAACCAAACTATCGCAACCTATGTACGGTGGAAACAAAACAACTGGTTTTCATGGTTTATTATTCCTTCCTCTTATTTGTCTTCTTTCTGTGAAGTTCAGTTTACACGTTGCTACGTTGACACCATGAATGCCTTCAAGCCGGTGTATTATATATATATATATATATATCATCTTTATCGATTTCGCCACTCGTAATAACACCAAGTGGTCACTGAAGTGACTTTGACCATTGCCACCATCGCGCTGTGCACATACAAGCACAAGCTAGAAAGTGACCACCGGTCCTGTGGGTCGGAGATCACTCTGGTTACCTTAAATCTATCTGGATGTCACCTGGCAGATGCATTAGCATCCTTCCAAATGATCGTCTGTAGTCACGTTTGTCGCTCACATTGCTTTGCTCGCTTAGGTTTGTGAGGGTCATGGAGTTGAGGGTTTATACTGCTTCTGCCTCAACATACGGCCACTATTAGCCACCATCTGCAAAAGTCTATCTCGAAGTTTGGATCCCAATAGAACGTTGAAATACTATCCACCGGATGTCTAGGGTAAGCCAGGTGCCTCAGGATTAACCTGTTGATACATTCTTCAGTCTGAAAATGGGATATTGTCATTTGTTCAACAACCTATGCGCGAAAAGATATGAAGTTTGTGATTAGAAGACATTTATTGCAGATTGACAATTGATGACGACCGTTCATTCCCTATTAATTCTATCTGACTAGCTGCACTGTAAGTCCAAGAGCTTTTGGTATGAGTCAGAATTCTGCAATTCTAAACAGACCTAAAACTGAGAATCAAACGAGCATGATGTGTGGACTGATCGACCAAACCAAAAAGAAACGGGCCAGTGCCACGGATAAACACGGTGGTGAAATGTGTGATAAAGAAGGAAGAAAAGCTTTTACCTATAAGGTAGAAATCATGAGCAAAGTTATTTAAAAAATGAAAATGTCTATATCCTAATAAATTTATGCGCATCAGCAATATGAACTGTTTCTTCCGAAGTAGCATAGAAAACCACAGCACATTTACCCTAGTTTTTGGCTTATTCAGGTTTACATCAAAAGTTTTCGTAATTTAATAGGTTATCCAACACTTCAGTTTTATTCCACTCTTTTTGCCTTTAGTTGATTTGATTTCTATTCCCGTAATGTGAGATGTAATTTGGGATATTTAATGTCGTTCACACAGGTTTCGGAGTGTTGAAGAGGAAGGATAAATTAACCTACGTGCCTCAGCTTTCAAGTTTCAGACCTGTGGTAGCTAAGCTACTCAGTGGACTTCCCGTAATTTGAACTTTCGTAATTTCGGTTAGACAGCAGCTGGGAAATTTACAACAATCCAAAGATTCAAGTTTTACTACCACTACTGCTACTACTAATACTACTAATGCTGATACTAATACTAATACTAATACTGATTCTACTGACAGCATATAGTGGCGTCTGCATGCCGAATGGCAAGTCTGTGCTTTAATTGTGATTCATTCGTATTCGAGTCAGCGTGGGAACAATCATTGGGACCCAACATCCACTGGAGCTGTGAAGTAGTATTTTAATGCATTTGAACTTTGACAAGTTGGAAGCATGACTTCGGTTAATGAAAGCACTAGTATTATCGTTGTAACATTGTCAAAAATATCATCGAAGCTGGAAATACGTGCAAATTGCTGGTGAATACAATAACCCTCACGTTGAGTCTCAGAATTCAAATGAAATAAAGGATCAACGAATTTCGACACTTGATGAGATCAGACACCATGTTGCACGGGTGGAATTTACATACGAACACTTATGGATACTAGCTGGGGCTGTCGGACATAGTTCCACATGCGAATTTCATACAAGCACCGATGTGCCCATCGAAAATGCTGCAGTTGAGATCAGAGAGAAAAACTTAAAAACTTGGCTGCTCATTTTGAATCTAAGTCTCAAGTCAGCCTTCGATAGACCCGAGAAAATCTCTCGAAAACAGTAAATGGATAAAAAGGAAAAGAGGCTGCAGCTGATTATTACTGACCGGTCAAAGGAAAAATTTGCACATTCCTTAATTGGAACGACAGACCTGACACCTTAGGAGAAGCAGTTCAAGTAAATGAAGACCACCAGAAACTACCTTCTAGTGTAACGCCTATGTACTTTGCATGACTGATTCTGTCCATCAATTTTCCTTTAGTATGAAGAATGTAGGAAGCGGATAGGAACAGATTTCAGGGAAAATAGGCTGGAAGCATTTTTCAGGGTTAATTTCAACGTTGGATGATGTGGGCTTTGTATTGGTGGCAAAAACGTCACCATTGTATGACGTGATTTATGACGCATTGGAAGTGGACATGGAAATGGCGATGCCACCAGCACACAGAACTAACAAGTTCTTAACCAAGGCGAGTTTCGAAGGAACCTTAAAACTCACCAGAGCTACTATTTTACACTGTTCGCAGTCATTTTCCTAATTTGAAATGCAGGCGTCTTTGGCAAAGAAGCTGGTAGGCAACTAAATGATCACAGTTTACTAAGTAGAAGAAAAAGGCTTAGAAAGGCAACAGATGATGGGTGATCAAAAAGGTGCTATAGGCGTCTCCAGTCTGTTTCACGGTCACAGTTGCCGAGTATATACGTGCTGTCTGAACTTTATGACTAAAGGGTATGGTCCTTTCGAAGAACTCGGGCTTCACGTATCTAGCACATAAGCATGAAATTCTACACTGCAGAGCACGTCTGGGCCACTTTGTGACTAATGGCTAGCAGGAGATAAAATCAAAAGTCACTCAATCTGTCCGGCAAATACCAACGATACTCAAGTTCAGAGCCAACAATACGGATAAAACCATACATAGATCATTGTCCATTGACGCACACCTGGTTATATGGGTGTGAATATTACAAGTCGATGCGGAACGCAACAGTGTACTCTTCTAACCATTAGCAACTACATTTTTACAAACTCAACCACTAATTTATGATTTCAGTGAGTAATAGGGCAATGGGAGTTGTGATTATCAGGACATGTACGTGACTATATGACTGAGAAAAACTACCTGAGACGGTATTAAATAATAGATTACATTTGGGAAAGATTTGAGTCACCACTGTCATTTGTTATTTGATATTCTGAGTCCAACAGTAGTTCCCATCCCATTCGCAAAAACCGAATTAATTTGTGACCATTACGCCAAGTATAGTGCTTGATCGGGCTGCTCATCCCGAAACGAATCGTTTCACAAATCTATGGGAGCATGTCAGCCAAGACAAACTGTCTATAAGCTTTATGAAGGAGCAAACGCCGAACATCTAGAAACGAGATGGGAACCAGGCTTCGGTAGACGAAGCCATGAGCCGGATCGTGCCGTCGACCTCTGAATGCAAGTGAATTTTCCATTCTGTATAATTTCGGGCTCCTCATACCATCTCAAAATAAATACAAATTATTGCTCAAGTCCTTTGGATCCTGTTCATCTGCGCTGTGGACGGTAGGGTTAATCCAGTGATTAAAATCGGGTTATTGGATGTGTCACTTGAATAGTGGTTGGAGTAAAACTGGATGTTCACTTACGTAATTCGCTTTCAAGACTAGTGCCCACGACAGCTCAGAGATAGAACATTTACTCACCAAGCAAAAGAACGCCGGTTCGTTTCCGGCACGTGCCGTCTACTTCTGAATGAGCAATGAATGATTTTTCATTCTTTATTATCAAATTCGTTTTTATCGCATTATCCAGTGTCAGTGGATAGACAAATTAAAATGTGATATTTGTTCCCCACTACTACAAAACATGTCACAATCTTATGCGAAAAATGGTGAATACGGTCGCTGTACCATTAGTATGTAGGATTTACGCAGTAATTTTAATGAAACGAAAGGTTCCATCGTCAGAAAACAATAATGAAACTTGTAAATTCATTTGCCAGACCATTTAGTAGCTAATACTGTGCGCTGCAATCGAGAATAGTCTTTCCCTGCGGTAATGAGTCGACGTGAAGGACAAAAACGGAGTAACTATCATGTTCTCGAATGGCATCAATACCTGTAGAAGAGATATCAGTGATGGGAATGAGATGAATTCTGGGGTATGCTTTCGTCCTAAGATGTTTCATTACGGACAGCAAAGCATGTTATCGCTCATTTGACCACATGAAACTATGGAGCAGAAGTACTGAAGAAAGGGTTTCATAGTAGACGCAAAATTCAGAACAAAAGGTGGTTAATAATGGAAGGAACCAACTGGAGACTTTGTGGAGCGTGTACGAAGTAACGGTGGAAGAGAATTAGGATCGGGCTGGAATCCAGTGATAGTGACACGATAACGAGACAGTCAAATGAAGTAGCAACGAATATTCAATCCCTTTGCGCAATTAGTAGCAAGAGTAAGTTCGTACAACCGTCCTAACAATGTTCTAAGTCAGTCGCCGTGAACTGTTTGTATAGGTGCATGCATTAGAACATGGTTCTGTACGATTTCACATCCATTGATAGCGCAGTCGATTAAAGAACGACATATAGCAGGACGATGAAGCCCAAAAAGCAGGAACTAACTGGTATACGACCCAAATGAAATACTAATAGCAATGAACTCGAGGTCACACTTGATGTACTGAGATTTGTCGTTAAGACTCCTTCAGGTCAATCTATGGGGAAAAACTGGAGCCATGTAGACGATATTATAAACCCATGTTCCACATTGAGGCATGAGCGCTGTCGGAACCTCTTGTTCTTAGCAAGTCTCAGATCAGTCCTCATTCTTGGAGTCAAACCGCCAGATTTTGACGACGTAACAATGGGCGGGGCCCGCCCAGACAATGAACAGGTTAAGTCGCTGCTTGAGCAACTTTGTAAACCGGTTCAAGAAGTTCAAAAGATAATACACGACCCTCCAAGAACATAATTTCTCCACCTACATGCACATTCACAGCAGCGATCAGCATCGTAGCGTTGTAGAGTCAACTCAGAAAGAGTTCTTTTTGCGATATCAGCGAAATGGAAATTTTGATGTTTTATGGCCTTCACTTTAGGCATTGCAGATCCTGATTAAGTGCAAAGAAAACTACAGTCACCAAGATGTCCCTTCTGATCTGCCAAGGGAGCATCATGCGATCCCAGAATAGGTTATTTTCAGTCTACATTGTCTCTGGTTGAATACCGGAAGGAAAGAAAAGATTCGACACTGTAAGGTGAAGGAAATAGCTGTAGGGCTTTCAAATTACCCGCATCCTAATCCGCTTGAATTTACCTCTACTTTCACTATCCTCATTACGTGATGTTCGGAGAGCACCTCTAAGAACACAATTCGGCAGATCATAAACACCCTTTAGAATAATACTGACTGCATGCACTGATGACAGAACTTTGAATGATCCCGCGAACTGTGTAACCCCCGATAAGTCTATATCAAAAGACGAACAATGCACTTTTGTTCCGGCCGTCCCGTGACTTTTCTCTCTCTATTCATGTACTGGATTTGCACCGTTGCCGGTTAGAGTTGCCACAAACCGGTGTTGTATCCGTTTCACAACTGTCGGTGTTTGATTCCTTGTTAGCTGCGAGTCTGCTGATCCTATTGCAACTGTTTTTGTCGATAAGAAAATTGCCAGGCTTTCCCATCGATAAGAAATGATCTAATAATACGTCAGTTATAGCACGAAAAGGGTTATCAAAATCTTCGAGAGAAAAACTTAGACCTGGAAACAGACGTTTAGCTGCCAACGTAACCCGTATATGTACCGTCTTACCATGTTCATGCCATTTCACTCTTCAAAGAACGAAAACTGAATTATGAACAGAATCTACTACAGAAATCAATTCGCCCAATGAGAGAGTGATACTGCTTTCTTTTCCGGCAGATCTTCGTTCACGAGGATGAGTAGCGAATTTCCGATCGCAATTTACAGGACACTTTAACTGGGCAACAAAGCAATGCTAAAGCTTTAATAACGTTGATCTCATTTCGTATTTCTACTGTTCTGAACTGAACTTTGGATGAAATAATCTGAACTGAACCTCATGTTAGAGGTAAGAATTGGGTGTCTTGTGCTTGGTATTCTCGGTACTTTATCAAAGCCGTTGAAATCTGCTCAACAAACTGGGAATGAGGACTAGGGAAGAATCAGGTATTCGTGTGAGCTTAGGTCAATCGGCAGAAGTCAATGCCCAAGGCAGTTTGACAAAAATGCCCTCCGAATATTTCGCAAAACCACCACTTGGATTAGACCTGAGGACTGTTGGACCTGGTCACTTATTTACCCAGGACTTCTGTAACCAAACAACGAGGTGACTCACAAACATCTTAACAAAATCAAGAGCACTCGAAACAGTGTTCAAGAACTTGGAGAAGAAATAAAGTTTTAAGAAGCGATATTAAAATGGAATTAATCCAAAAGCAGGAGCAGGTTATTGTTATTAACGACTGCTGGGATGCACAGAGTGGAAGTAAAAAAATAAAAAAGAAAGCGGAATCAAATAAAAGAGAAGCGGAACGCATCAGTTACAAGTGTATCCTAAACAGGGGCAATAAACAGACTGCGCTGCATAACCCACCAATATCTGCGGGATCATAAACTTTCACCAACGTGCAACAAGCACGGGAAGATTATCAGAGCAAGCATTAGAATTTGCTGTTCAGTCGCGAGTAAAACCCATTATGAAATATGATAATCTTTTGTAGCGTGAACAGAGACTCTCAACAGCAATCTGAGACAAATATGATGTGAGATGGTATCGTAATTAACTGTTAAATTAACTGTTCCAGAACAGAATCATCAGTCTGGTACACTTTTAAGGTACAGCCAAACAATTTTGTCGAGCCATTCTCTCAGCAACTAACATCTACAAGATGGACAATCAAGGGTCAGTGAAAACGGTTGGCCCCTCTTGTCGTATTCGGTCTCGTGGGAGGGATGGAGAAGGTGCGATTTGTTGCAATGTCTATGGAGTGTCGTACAACTGTAAATGCATGTGAAAGAGTTCCACCTCCATATTTGACTACAGGAGCTAGGAATGGGCATGCTATGAGTGTATGAGCATAGGTACAGCATCTTCAGAAATGCGGGGAATTAACACTAATCGCCAACGGTAACGCAACAGGTATCGCGATGAAGGTCTTGCAGATAGGTAGCACAGACAGGTTTCTAGACGCAGCAGTACTCTTAGCTAGCCTAAAAATAGGTCTGCTACGACAGAAGCAGGCCAGTCGCGATTCCAGACGAAGCTCTCTGGCAGACGGTCACTCATCTGTGGCATTCACGATATTCTGTCAAGTCTTCATTTTGTATGACACCCCCGCAAGCGTCCGGACGCGTCACGAAAACCCGATAGATTGCAGTGTTACCTTCAAATGGGGCCGACCCACAGTGATTCCAACCTTGGTCACAGTTCCACGGTGAATAAATACACACTGTATGCGTTGTCTGGTAATCCTGCTGTGCCATGGCATGACCAACCGCACAAAAATTAACCTAACACGACATTTCGGCATCGGCTCCTAGCCTCTGCTTACCGCAGCATGCCCCCGGAAAGTGCATCTGAAAAAGCGGACGATCGCCTTAACACAACGCTTAGTAGGATATTAGCCAATTTAACAAACAGATATGCACTATCAACACTAACGTAATCATACGCCAAAATACTAGTCTTGTATCTTGACTCCGACATTTCCTCATTTACTTTGCAGTATACTGAATCACCAGTCATCCGAAGGGGGAATATGTTTGTTGCCTGAAATACATCAAAAGAGAAAACCACCATAATCCGAAGTCCAATACAGATATCAGCCCGCTTTCAACAACACAGATCAAAACCAATATGTCATTCCGGGTCACGAATTAAGCGACTTCAGTTATCAAAATTTGCAACTCGAAGGTTAGTCCTTATATCTAGCTTAGAATTTGGACTTAAAATGCTCACCTTTACGTTAAGAAATGTGATATCAGAACTTTATCGCATGCTTCTGTTTCCACATGCCTGTTTTAACGAAAGGCTGTTTCTACCTCTTCTTAGTTGCCAAGACGCAGCAAGATTTTAAAAAGTTTTTTAGTCCTTAAGTTTAATTTTTGATCCCTGCATTAGGTATCTATTTGGAAACATTCTTGTTTTCTTCACTTGCACTGTTATCAATGGGTAACTTGCACCTCCAACTGTGATATTGATCTTCATTCGAAAAGCCCTTTTATTCTGATGAATTTGAATTCCAGCTGCATCAACTCTTTTTTTATGATCAGTAAATATTCATTTGATAATTATTGATAACGCTTATTCGTTTGTATCCTGCTCCACCAGTCAAGGTTAGACACGACTGATCAACTTTAGAATATACATATATGTATAGCGCTGATGACACACCACCGTGATGTATGGAGACGCACACGTGGTTTCGTTTAATTTGAATTCCTCACTACTTGCCCTGGTTACCCTTCGTTCGGATTGACCATCCGCTGTAGGTTGCTGATTTAGTGCAGCAGTTTCCCCTCCTGTGTTGCACAGCAAACTGTACGACTTGCTCACCAATTTTTTGATTTGCTACTTTTATTTCACATTTTGTAATTCGACAGGTTTACTTCGTCCAGCTGTTTTTGCTTACGATCCGAAAACAAAACCCCTTCTGATCAAAGATATTTATCAGTTCAATAATGCTTCACACAACTGCGCGCTCGAGAATTCCAGCTTCATTCATGCTTGTATACCACTTCAAGTCCTGCCTCAATAATAAGCTAAGCCAACAGATAACTAGAAGACAGATACGACGTGCACTGTTTAGGTCACAATGAACAGGTTACCTTGGTTTCCCCACTTTACACCTTTTATAGAGACCTACCTCCATCAGTCTGAGAATTCCCCCAGCCGATCGGCAAGACTTCCTTGTCCAAAGTCTCATAGGCTACCAAAAGCTAGGTTCCTTAGATATCGCCCAAACTTGGAAACAGAAGAGCCACTGGAATATTAGGAGCTAGAATATTTAGCTTGAGGCCATTGACTGGATCATTATCAGAAAGTCAACTAAACGTTCACGTAAACTGTCGATGGACTTCCCTCGTTATGCATAGGACTATCCAGTATGTGTTGGATGTCTGCGACGACAACAGAACAGGGACGCAAACCGTGCACCGAAATTCAGAAGTCGGGTTTTCAAAACCAAGATAGATAATCATCCAAGTTCATCATTGGTAATTGAACGCCCACCCAGATTGACAGACCATATGTTTGCACCGAAAGCGGGACCATAAAAGACAAGTTCTACTCTCTTCGTTGAGTGCAACTTTTTTCCTGCAGCCCTCGGACTGCACTAGAGTTCGTCCTCGTCTACATAATTCAAGATTAGTGATCTACTATGTAAAAGAAGCTTATGCGGAATAAAGAAACTCAGACTTCAAAAAGCGACAGATAAGGTACTATTATCACGGCAGCCCGGAAAACTTGAAACAAACTCAAAATCAAAATTGGCCAGGATCATACATACCTTAACATGCATCTTCAGTTCCATCACAAAAAATTACATGATACGTTGCATGAGTCTCTTATTGAGACTGTTGAAAAAGGAAACTGATCACGGAGACATGAAGTTCCTCAACAGCCGGTGTTAATATAGGACAGTCACTTCCTGCCAGAACTTTATGTGAGGTTCGGCGCGAAAGTTAAGGTCATTTGAATTCTCATTTGAACGCCTAGCTATCCCATCTAGGGACAAAACTCTATGTACGATATCACCCATCAATTACGACTGGAGCTCTCACCCAGATTAGGCCATTTTATGGAAAACGCGGACTCATTTATCCGTCTACAAGTTCGCATGTTTAATTAACATTCATCATTGTGAACTTTAACCTGACTGTGGAGACCAAACAAATGCGATGTTAGGTTGACCTTAAGGACGGCGTCATCAGTAAGACATTTGTGGTCATTATGTCTCTCCTGGTCGGCATCAATCAGACGGTTAACTCTGTGGAGCTTGGACGTCAGGTCAAATCTTCCATCCTCTGCCCACCTTCCCATTTGGTGGTCTGCGATAGTCCTAGTTCCCGTTTCAGAAAATAGTGTGGTCTGTTGTCTCAAATAAAGAGAAGAATACCGATGGGCAAATGATAACGAAAAAACTGTTTTCATATTCACTGAGCCAAATGTGGTGAAATGACATTGTTTTAAATCCTAGGTACTACCTGCTCATTGGTACGTAAGTCATTGAATGACCCCCAAAGAGTAGGCGAATTTAGGGCTTCTCACGCTACACTCCGTTCGCATAACGACAGTCTAGTTGTCTGTAGTCTTTCTGAAATTGTGATGACTATGTTGAAATCTATTCTGACCGACAGAACTGAAGACGCCTTCAGCGTGCAGAACATGGTGCCCCGGAGCATCTGTAGAATAACGTGGTTTGTCTAAATTGGGCAATATGTTTGATTATCGGACTTAGACAGTGCGGATCTGATCAAGGGTAAAGAAACCGTAACATCTAGATTGAGTGAAAATTCCTTCCCCCTTCTTCTGTTCCTTCCTCTTCCGATACCAGACTATTCCTGACCAAATTGCTTGTACTGCCACTAGTTTTGGTCGTCGTCGTCGTCGTCGTCGTCGTCGTCGTCGTCGTCGTCGTCGTCGTCGTCGTCGTCGTCGTCGTCGTCGTCGTCGTCGTCGTCGTCGTCGTCGTCGTCGTCGTCGTCGTCGTCGTCGTCGTCTACTTTTGCTCTACTTGTTCGCTTTTCTTTATTTTGTCCCCGTGCAGTCAGGGGCGGCTTGACTTGTTACAGTCCGCATTTGTTTTATAGCTCAAGTTGGTCGACTGTAAACGCTCCGTTCGTTCACATTGATTTTTGGCTGTCAAGTCCAGGAAAATGTTTGTTGGGCTTGATCGCGCGTGCAAAATCTCTTGTATTTACTTGAACCACGGGACATGTACTTTCTGCTTATTATCTTTCATCGAGCGTTGGTTTTTACGCAGATTTTCGTCTTCTTTTTTAACTACATTTTGGCTGGATAATGACTGAGGCCCGATGTCAAAGGTATGGTTGCTGTGTCCATACTTTCCAACTCATGAATAGTACCTGAGCAGTTTTGTTCTTCCCTGAGTTTTGCATCCATTTGGGCTGCGCGTTGCCTTGAGATTTCACGGCTTTAGCCAGAAAGTGGGAAGTTCACTTTTGGGCGAATCGTCCCGTAAATCGCTGGTAGACTTCATCCGGACCAAGAATGGTGGGTTTGGTCGTTAAAAAAACAGACGGTTTCCAATCTAGGCTCATCGTCGGATAAGACAAGATGTAATCAGGTCTCGTGGGGTTTTTGCATGGACACCATGCATTCTCCGCAGACACACTTTTCCCGTTCTATTCAAATCTCTAAGATGGCCGTTTAAATTGCAAGGTGATATCGTCAGTGCCACCTACGAAAAAGAGATGCGAGGATATGTTCACTGTGCTGATGCTCTGGGGTGAACAGCGAACAGTTCGCTCCCAAACAGACGGAAACAGATGATGTGGTTTAATTTGCAATTTGGACTACTATATAGCAGAAATGAACACAATCAACATCGCATTACGTTCCATCTCTCATTCGAAAATGTGTGAATAACGGAAACGGTGATGCACCACGTCGAACAGTAGACCGATTTTTAAATGTTTAACCATTACTTGTAATATTCAAAATAATACTTTCATTTTCCATACACTTCTTATTTCAATCACCAACCCGGAGAATAATCGTAGTACAACCGGGAGAGGTTAAAAACTAGGGTGAAAAGAGGGTAATCATAAGAATTTTTGGCGTTTCCTGAAGCGCATATTTGATTCTTTTGGTATTTCTTCCGATTGCAACACTAGTAATCAATAACAGATCGTCAATGGGTTCTGCTCCGAGCCTCGTCCGTCAGTAACATAGGTCAGCTGTCCCCGTGTTATATACTTACCAAGCCTGACAACCACGGCGGTCATAACCATGATGTATATTCCTCCGGTTTAATCATTTTTGGGCCTGTCTTTCGATCACTCTTCCTGTCTGGTCCAGGAGGACGTAAATAAGGAGCCAGACAGTTATCACTGGGCCAGTGTTTAACCAATCTAACGGAGTCATTGTGGTGTAAATATAAATTTCTCGAAATTCGAGAGTCATGCGAAGGCAAGATCAAATTTACACACAGATGGCGCAGCGGAAATCGTAAAACAAAAATTTAGTCTTGAGGATGCAGTGTCAGTGCTCTCATGAACATAACCTGCAATAAGATGGGCTAACCACGAGTTTTTGGGCTTCAAATCAGAGCTAGATAATCCATCGCCGAAACTTTCTGGGGCTAACTATGAGTCGCGCGCTGCGAGTCAATCCATGTTCAAACGCATCAAAGGTGGGCATCGCCGGCGCACAATTTGGCTGGGAAGAAATGGTGGGTGTTGTCAAGTGGCCGGGTTCATCAAAAATCAGGAGGATAAAATGGTAAAGGTGAAGATCAATACGGATGTAGTAGCGGGATGGAGAAGAGTCGAAATCACACTGGATATCAGATGAGGTGGATAAAGAATGGTAATCAACAACATTCAGTAGTCAAAATAATGCTTAAAGTGAAACAGCAGGAAACCTTCAAGGTTGCATCAGACAGTTTATGGGACGAAAATATATGAAAAATTGTGGACAGAGGGACAATGGAACTTACAAAAATGGTCACTGGACTTATGTGGCTGGAAGCGGATCGTGATGTGTGGCGGGAAGTAAACGGGTACGTGCAAGATTTACAATCAATCCTTAAATACACTTGCCACGAATGATCTGTGTTGTCCTTGTTTGATATTGGAGATTATGGTGTTCTGTGGCGGTACGGGTTAGGAGGTTGGGAGGTTGCGCGGCATTTCAGTAGTGATAGTAACTGTTTGGATAATCGTGATGGTCCATCTGAGATGAGGCACCCCGGGGCGTTCATTAGCGTGGCTTGGCTTGTCTCAGGGTCGCGTGGCCAGGTACCGGAGCGTCAGATCAGAGTAGCAGCTTCCTAACGGGGATAGACAACCAGCGCAAAGGATGGAGTGGAGCTTTCGGCGATAGTTTGCGTTGCATCTATGGTCATTGGCGAGCCTGGATAAGAGCCGGAGAGAGAGGGGCAGTCTGGAATTTCTTCCAGCCGGTGTTAAGGTGAGTAAACAAGAATGGGAACAGTGATAACAGACAGTTTCATACGAAGATTACAAGGACCAGACAACTGTCATGAAACACGCAGGGGGTAGTTTCCGTTGGCGGGACGTGTGCGACAAACATCGGCTGCTTTCACCCTATAGAGCATATGACTCAGTCAGTCTTGTGCTTTATGGTCCTTATTTGAAACGCGTTCGTATTCATCTTCCGATATCTTCGCAGATGCAGATTATAGTGGCCTGATAGGACGGATGGCACAATGGTTAGGGAATGAAGTCCCTATTTGTTCTGTTTGTGGAACTCTTTTGGTCTACGGGCCCGGTGTACATGCTACAGGGAGTCAATTATAACTGATCATGTGATCTTTCGCCGATGTTTACTAATTCCAGTTGCCAAGAGGAGACATAACGGGATGGCTCGCGGATGGCAGTGTGGGCTGGGTGCTAGGACAGCATTTGTTACGAGAAATCATAGAAAGAAGAGAAGGGAGAAGCATAAGAATATTGGGATCGGTAATTTGTGTTTGAACAGGACGATAGCAACTTGTACCACAGTAGTTTCAGTAAGCTTGCATGAATAATTAAGAAAGAACGACGGCAGTTGTTATAGACGTCAGCATACGTACCAGGTGTACGGTTGGGGGAATAGGGGCATGTTAAAAAATAGAGGGGTGGATGGTAAAGCATAAGTGGATAGTCCGATGAGCTACTTCCCCAGACCGTCCGACAAAGTAGCCAAACGCTTATTTACCGAACAAGGGCGGTGTGGGGTTCCCCCTTTCGCATGGTCAGGTCTGGGCTGACGGCATACGTATCCATTGTAGAAGGTGGCCCATTCCTTCGCAGCCCGAGTGTGCTTTGGTTTCTGGGGTCAACCTGATCCAGCAGAGACTTTTTCTCTTCTTATCTAACAGAGGAATGGTTGAGCCCATATAGGTACTTTCCATAGTTCCTTCGCCTGACCTTAATTTTCCGC
>LUCM01011236.1:0-16101 GCA_008360955.1 Fasciolopsis buskii | reverse complement strand
TCGTCTGTGTGACGTGGACAGATTTTCCTTTTTTTATAAATGAAACTAGGCTGGGTGCTTAAGGGAAAGGAGTCTACCTGGTTTGCGTTAGCAGGTTACTGGGAAGCAAGATGAGTAGGTAGGAAGAGTAAAAGGAACCTCGAATATGTTCTCTGATGAAATGTCTACGAAGAGAGAAACTAGTTCCGGCAATACCCAGCATAAAGACAGGATCCTTTATGTTGGCAGAGTAAATCAGGGGCACAGAAATCTATGGGGAAAGGAATCCAAGGTGAGAAGACCGATATAAGGCGGGTTAATCACAGTTATAGCTGTCATAGAATCCTTCTGCTATCACGGACCCTAATGTTATTTAGTGTTGTTGGCCGAGATCCAGGTTTTGGAGATTCTACTGTAGTAACTGTTACAATTCTAACCCAACTAGCTTTGGTGTTTCTTGGCTCGCGTTACTCTGCGTGTTTAACTCAGGACTGCTGACCTCCTCGGCCGTAAGGATTATTGCCGAACTTGTGGACTGGTCACTGGCTTAGAGATTGCAACTTTACCTTAGTCCACTGCTATCTACGGATGTTTACGCACTCATTTCACAGTACTGGATGCATGCATGAAAGACCCGCGGCAAAAATTCATCGGTGTGGTATACATCTAATAATTTGCACGAGAGTTTGCTGCAACTTATTTTGGAAGAAATACTGACAAGTCTCACACTGGATGCCTACCTTTCTTGGCTCATTCTAGCAGCCTGGGACAAAATGTTGACAAATGCGTTTTCAACTCCCCCCTGGTTTGGGTTCGCACACCTTCGACCGGAGTAGCCATGGTCTTAAAATAAAGAGACAAAATCAGCGCACAGTAAGATAGTGCAGAGTTCCAAAACGGTTATGAACATAAAACAATTGAAACTAAACCTCTGCTTGTCATCCCTACAATGGCATCAGAATGAAAATTGTTCCTAAACCGGTGATCGGCTTATTGACATGCGGGCTGCACAGTCCCTGCAACATCTGGAGCTTCCCTCCAGGTGAGCGTAGTCAGAAATGGCGGTCGTATCGGGACCGGTTTCTGGTGCCCTTGTTTTTTCAGCTTGTTGGTGGCAGCTTCCATGGTCTTTTCTTGCTTGCCGTAAGGATCTTAGTCTTTTGACGACGGGAAATTCTCTTTTCTACTTTAGCCGCACAAATGGGATTTATCCTAGTAGTCTTCCTCTTTTACTTCTGAGTGGGCCTGTTGGTTTCCTTCAATTTTTGATTTCCTAATTTCGCTCGATCTAGGCTGTATCCAAATATGCGACCCTAGTTGCTGAGCAGTTTACCAAGCTGTGGTAAAGAGTAATGCAGTTGGCAAGGAACCGAAATGACCCAAGGAGTCCGACGAGCCTCCAGGGTTCTTTCGATAGTGTGCAAATATTGCTCCCATTCCTGCGAGTGTTATCATTTCGGTATCCTTTTTTCAGCGACCAGGTCTCAGCTTCAAGTAAAGGGGCAACCACTGGTTTCGCTCACTTAACTGGAGAAAGTTCAGGTCAGACGGCTTAACATGACTCGCTGCTTGGATGCAAAACGATGTTTCAGGTTACTGCACAGATGAGATTCAATATCCAGCCGCGCTGTCTGTGGAGTTTTGGTACACCCGTTTGAACATCGACTCCTGAGAGTATCTTAAGATTGCTTTCTGAATAGCCCAAACCAAAAAGCCGAAATTTTAAAGGAGAAAACACGGTATTTGCACTGATTGCAAAGGGACGACGCCAACAAGCCCCCACGTGTGGAGCTAATAATGAACTGGAAACGGTAGAAACATATAATATTGAGTCAAATACAGAGAACCGCGTTGTATTTTAGAGCAAACTAGCAGGAAAAATGAGGAGACGGAGGACTCTGCGCAAGCATTCCACGGTGGCCAACTGTGTTAAGCAAGACAAGACCTTGGGAAAGCTACCCTTCTCTGTCCAACCCATAACTCTTCGCCTCGAGGAACACCTCGTCCAGTGATGCTTCCAACGTGGTCTTAAAATGCTTAACCGCACCTCCGCCCTGTATTACTTGTTCTTCTAGTCGGCGGTGGCCAAGCGGAGAGGGTCTCGACGTTCGAATGTGAGGATTGTGGATTCGAATCCTCCCACCACCGGTCAACGTCCCCTGTTCGACAGCCTTACGTTGGCTGCGGCCCATTTCCTGAAAAATATTGTAAATTGTTATTTTAATAATAAACGTAATGAATGATAAATGATGATACCATCGCTTCTAGTATTTATCTCCGGAGGTTGCCCAAACGTATCCTCACCTCAATCAGACCCCTTAACATCTTGAGCGTTTTGTTAATTTATCCTTACTTTGGGTTTTTCCATCAAAAAATATTTCACATGTTCTAGCCCCGAATATTGGCTCTTCCCTACTTGCTCCTGTACTATTCACCCTGCTGCCCTCGAGCCTGCTGTAAACAGGTCGCATCCCCCACTAGAAGTATTGGTCCAGCACGCACGCCGCACCCGTAAATGAGTTTCAACAACTGCCCTATGCAGCGGATTAAAAACCGCCGGTTTCCCACACGAAGTAGAGAACCGCAAACCGGAAGCCTTCTAAGAACATTGTTTGCAGCCGCTTTATGCTATCCAACCGTTTGATGTTTGCAGGCACCTTCACATCAAGGCCCTTATTATTCTGAGCTGCACTGAACACAACTATTTCATGTTTCCCTGGGAGTATCGCACTTTCTGAGGCTTGTGTTTTCGGATGAACTGCACTCTAATTCATTGGCGCATGCTGCTTGATAGCCTTGTAAATCACTCCTGTAAGCCCTTATACATCGTAAGCAATGACGACATACGGGAGTTTAATCACCGATGCCGAGGGATTAGTGCCGGAATTAATCCGGAGACAAAACAGCGGGTTATGGTTCTCTGCATAGAGTTATCCTTAACCAAAATATCAATAAACATTCGTCCCTTAAAAAGCATCGCTGTCACCTTCAAAAGTCTTTATTATTCTATTTTGAAAAATTTCCACTTCCTTGAGGGTCGATTGTCCACAAATCTAGCAAACCTAATTTTCTCATTTCACATGCATTACAGAACAGCCACAAAATCCGATCAGAAAAACTATTTGTAGCTGTAGCTTGTAACCCTCTTCTAACCATTCCAGACACTTCCATGCCCGACACAACCATCGTCAGTTAAAACTGGGGAGTAGTGACCGCTTTTAACGGGATAATATGAGACTCGGACGTGACCGATGCTCAAGGTGGGCTGTCGGTAATAAACGGCTGATAATCTGCTTCACCATAGCCGATTCGTCAAAGAACGCTTGGGACTCAGCCGGGATACCCCGGTTCTAAACGGTTTTTGGGTACCACCTTGGTAAACGTTGTGTTCTAATCTCTTCAAGCCTCAGGCCATTGCTGCCTAATGCCTTCCTCCAAAAGTTCGTCTCAACCTATTTCTGTTCTTCAAGATCGCCGTTAAAGCTCTTCTACTAGCAATACGTACGGATTAATCTAACCCAAAAGGTGACACATTCTAGCTAACCGTGACAAATGGACCCGTCGCAGGCGTCTGGTATTCCAAGATGTCGTCTGCCTTTGGAAGCGGATCCGGCTTTCTAACTGCCGACATAATCCCCACGTTGAGACACCTGAAATCAAAAATTCGTTCATCGAAGGGAAGTGCTCTCAATGACTCCGAGTTATTCAATTTCCATTCCGTTAATAGGAACCCTTCAAACTTCAAAAAAATGCACAAGCCATTTGCTAAGGTAATTGATTTCTCCAAACCGTCTAAGGATGTCATACAGGCCTCCATGTAGGTATCACTGACGGTTGAATAAGGAGCTCGTTTTCCTCAAAAGAAGCGCAAAATAGAGAAAAAACGGCAAGAAAATATATATAGCTAATTCATACTACTTTATTTTGCATTTATCTTCCTCCGATCATCAGAGGAACCAAAGGGAGCCCTGTCCATTTCAAGAACTTTTTCTTGTAGCAACATATACTCCGTATCTGCTGATATGGCACTGGGCTTCTGGCAAAATCGGGGAGGCACGCCAGCCAGGTACGGAGGCAATTTCGGACCCTGCAGTAATTGCCTGTTCGATGATTATTCTTCATAAACCGTTGCAGATTCTGAAACGACTATAAGCAAATCAGGTTTCGAATTCACTGAGGCAAGACGAGGCAAGTACCGTGGCATAACACTGGTAATCTACCTCACCCGACCCAGACACAGCTTATCTACGATCAGATTTTCGTCCCACAACAGATCTGTGCTTCAAGTTAACTTTTTATTTCACGAGCCTCTTGCCAGGGAGTTTTCAATGTTGCGGTGCAAAGTCCGATTGGAGCCATTCTCCGAATCGAAGTATTTGAAAGGCAATGTTACGCTAAAGTAGCCCTCTGTTGCAGGGATTTATCTAAAATATACATGTTCACCTCGTATTTTACTGAAAGTGATGCCCGCAAGTACTTGGCAGCTAAAAATCGTGATCATAGAGCCACCTTGGGGTAATCTCAATTTCCTATGGTAATGACATGGGCAAATTTATTTTCGAATGCGTCCTGTTTCCTAATTGGCCGCAAATGACCCAAACCAACGATATCCGATCAGCATATTCTTTGCTTTAAAAATCAATGGTACCCGAAAAGAACAGTGCTTGCCAGTGGTAGGGGTGGTAGGAGTTCAAGCGCCACCTCTCCCAGGTGGTTGCATTTGGACGACTCTTCCTTATCCGAAAGTTGGGCCTGAGCACCGAGAAGCATTTGCAGAGATGGCGAAGTCAACACATTAGTTACCGTTTTCCCGTATATTAAAGATGTACTGAAGGATACACTCTGTAATGTTTACGCCAAATTACCTGTGGTATGCGCGAGCTCACGACCTCAATCTTTCCACCGACTGCTAGACGTTCTTCCAAATGGTTGCTACTGAAGGTGGTATCCACCTTTTATACCCCAGGGCATTCACCAAGACCGGCTTCCTTGGCTGTCATATTCGTGCTGCCATTGCAACTAGACATACGGCCGAGGTAAACACACACAACCGACGAAAAGCGTTGACAACATGATAAATAATTTACCATGCGATATCATCGCTCAACTCACCATAAAGAAACCATGGAAGCACTGTGCAGCCTTTTCATTCTTGTTGGGAATCATCAGCAGTGCACATCGACCGCGCCCGAACTGGGACGCGAACCCGGGATGAACGATTCTGGGTCGAACGCCTCAGCCATTACGCTACCGGGCAGGCTCTGAACGGTTTGTTGAACTTCACCACATGATGTTGCACGTATCCGTCGCTGATTTGCACGGTTACTGTCCGCCAGATTTAATCAACCACATCAAATGGTGAATTATTTCATGAAAACATCTTATCTCCTACCATTAACATGTAACATGACAATTATCAGGAGATTGGTGCGGCAGATGATAGTAGGGTTTGATTCACACTTGCACACCTCCATTATCTTTCAAGAAGCACTTGTTTCAGCGATGACTCTTTCTTCGGAAAAGCGAGACAAAGCTTTCTGCCTGTGACCAAATTCCATCGGCCTGATAAGCACTTTGCTCCAAGATTCTTGCAGTTTCATGAGCACCTTGGCAGCCAGCAGACCTACTGTGCAAAAGAAACCTGGTCGTATTTTCCTAGTCAGCACCTCCCTTCTCAAACCAGCAACCGGAGTTCTCTGTCCGCGCCAGAAAGTCCTATACCGTTAGAAGCATATAAGGAAAGTTGCAAGTTGGCACAGGTCACAGAAGGTTCGGTTCTCCACCGGTATCATAGATGTCGTCGGTACGCCTGATCCAATCAACCACTATGAACCCAAGAAACTTGGTTGGTATTCTGCGTAAGTTTTTAAGGATGTTCAGGCAACCCCACTGACTTAACTGCTGTTGAACGCCTACAAACCCAGACAGTCTATTAGCACGAACTACAACATGTTCCTGATCGTGTGGCGACGCCTTAGAACCAGTGATTTCGGTCAAATGCATAGTACCAAATGGCCCCTCTATCGTCCGCTTCTCCCGTTTATATCCTATCTCATCTGGCTATTGCAGGCACTTTCTTATAGATTTTGTGGAGCCGCTTTAATAATAATGGTAAAAATGAATTAGTTTATATCCTTGGTCATGAAATCGACAATCGATCTGTTCTACAAATTGGCGGAAAAACATAACCCATAGGAGAGCCACCAAATGGAGGCACTTCACAATTCGCCAGCTTTTAACGATAAACTAAACGTCACTTCTACCCAAAGCTTCACCGAATTCTGGAACCACAGATCTCTTCCTTTCATGTAATCCTTCTTTTACACCATCAACAACTAGGAGATCGCATGAAATGTCCTGCTTAAATATCCGTAGAACGGATTTTCTAACCGCGAATCTCGCATTATGTTTGCTTGTCCTTAATCTTCGTGCGTCATTCTTACTCGGCTTGGTACGATTGCATTACTGGCAACCATGACGCTTGATCGGTACAGAGAAAAGACAATCGGGAGCGATATCAGGTTTAGTATATTTTGACAGGAGCGAGCAAGCGAAGCGTGTGTGAGTAACGTGCAAACGGCGACCGCGCTTGGCGGTCAACGTTTGGTTAAACAAGCTATCTGGAGAAACAAATCTAAGTTCCACTACATGTCCTACCTTCTGCGCCGGTGACCTCATGAGTACCAATCTACAAAGCAACCGCCAAATATTCTAGCACCATCCTGATGATGACCCCTAATAAGCGCACGAACATCAACCAATGAGTAAGTTTCATCGGATCCTGGCAGCCGAAGTTATCGTTAACCGATCCGTCGTCAAAGAACTTGATCACAGCTATAAGACAGTCAGTTTAACCGAAAGGAAATTGAGCATACAGCGGAACATCAGTGTTGTTAGATGATTATTTAAATGGAAGCGGTACTAAATGAAACAGTGCTGCAGTCATTTCGTGGCTGAATGCCACGAATAAAACGTGAGGCACGAGCAGACTATTGCGAACGGAGGTGGCCGACATTCTCGTCTGCAACAGTGAAAAAGCGAAATATTCATGTAAAAATTAGGTAAACAAAAGTTCCGCACATGCTTAGCCTAAAATGCAATTAGAAATGATCTTTTCCTATAAGATGGTTCGACATGTACCCTAGTCTACCTGAAACGTCCGATAGCACCCGGTGGCTTCCATGCACCCAGGAAAATCAAAGCTCCCATTTGACAATGCCCATCTGCTACGTACAGCTGCCGATCAGATCGCAACCCAAAGACAGGCCTACCAGTATATTTTTGAAACCTTCACCTGTGAGAAATAAGCCGTTTCACTCTCCGCCTCTAAATTACTAATCATGCCTCTCCATTACCCTTCCAAGCACCACAAATGCAATGCAACTGCCGTTATCATCCAAAGTGCCCATTTCTCTTACCCAAGGTGTACTTTATACTCGAACCATCATCCAGAATATCGGCCTCCAGCCCTCCAAAAACGTTTCCGCCTTCATTTTCTACCTTCACATTTCCCATTGTAGACGTTTTATCCCAATCCAGGCTACCCTGTGTACCCAGACGATAATTTTATTAAGCATGTCTCCCAGTTTCACTTCCTCAACCCCCCTCAACCCGTGATATTTTGCGGTCATACCATTCGCTGAATAATGAAGTGGTTTCTTCCTCAGTACCCTTATTCAATTCTGGCATCCTAATGCGTGATTACGTGGCTCATCAACCCTCCGGTATTGCGTCAACTTGTCTCAAAACCCTCCCTTATGCGCCTGCTCATAAGCTCATACGCCGAGTCATAAATCACAATCCCACAGCTTATTCGCTGGTTTATCTTCTCATGGAACTATGTATTGCTGCCGGACCACAAAACTGCTCCTTATGCCTCGCTGCATAAACTTCGTAAGACTCAGTTTCACGTAAGCCATCCCCAAGTTTGAGGTACCAGTGTTTGCATACTTTTTGTTGCATCTCATCATGGGGTTTCTGAACCACTGAGCCATGCCGCCTTTAGAATTCCAGAAGAAATATTTACACTGACTCACAGTTTCATATCTAAAATGAGCAAAAACAAAATTACCAACACCGGGGTTTCTTAGCACCTTTCCTTATTTCAGGTAGCATTTGCACGTCATAACCTTTCAGATCAAATAAATCAGACCGACCTGGCGGTGGCTGTTTGGCCTACTTTAGGCGTGTCTTCCCACGATCCCTCTGTTTATCCAAAGTTAGACGATCTATTTGACGGCTTTCGGATTACGATCATACTTCCATATATTGTATGCTGGTTGCTTCCACGAACCACCTGGCTCAAATGACAGACTTTTATTGCTTAACCTCGCGCTTGATTATTTTCTTCCATGCCTTCCATTATCCAAGTTTTGCTGCCCTTATTGATATTCCCAAATGTGCTGCTTTACATTGCTGTCACCCCAGAGGTTTCAGACTTGGTTGCGGCTAAGCAACTAGGCGGTGGAAGCAGCAGGTTTATGCACCAGTCAGAGAAAAAAATGATCTTTTATCTAGTTCTTGTTCACGGAATCCCGATTATCACTGATATGTTAAAGGTGTCTTCCCAAGCAGCTACCTCGAACTGGTGATTTGCCGTTTTTTCTCCCTACCCCAAACCCTGAGCCCTAGATTGACTAGGAACCCCACCCTTGATTAAATTAGAAATTACACCCAACACCCGTGTGTCAGCACGGTTGGAGTTTGTTCTGCCTCACGGAAAGCCGTCAGGTAGCTATCAGTATTTTAGAATCCAGTTATACAGACCATACACTAAGGTTCACCCTTTTTATCGATGGACCTATTAAAGCATCTGCGGAATTGAAGCTTCATTGCACATACCTAGAATCAAAAACGTTCTATCGCACTTCAAGCGACATCCCCCTTTTATTTAGGATGCAACACCTTTTAATGAAAAATCAAAAAATGCACGAGTAAACCCCTGGAAGAGAGGAGGCCAAATAACTCAATTCAGAATATCTTGTCGCTTGAGGCGGGGAACATGGAGCATCAAAGTAAAAACCATCCTATTTTGCAGAATAAAAAGTTACTCTCATCCCTCGTTGTAACAAAAGCCTTTACTTCACTCACTCATTTTGCTGTGATCCCAGAACGAAACAATACTCCAAATATTTCTACCCGATTGCAGGTTATTCCAATTCGGCGATCTTCTATACTGCGAAGCCCATCTCTCGAATGGTACGCCGGTTTAAGCCTTCTGTCTATTCTGGCCTGGTGGGATACCTTTCTTGCCCTCTTTCTAAATTCTGGTTCCGACCTTGATGAATCCCTTCGCCTATCTTGTGAAATTCATTTTCTTACTATGCCAGCAAAGGCTACTGGTAAGTACAGTGCACCACAAAAAGGGCCTCACACTAGACATTTAAAACTGACAGGCAATAAAGCAGAACCTCGATACACGTAGAATTATGGAAAAGATTACAAAATAAAGAATCCCCAGTTATTTGCTGAACATCATAATTCATTGCACTGGACAGTACAGCTTCCTACAGTTTTGCCCATGTTCTCCTTGTAAGTTTTGAATTTTCTGCACCTGCTTAAGTCTAAAAAAGACAAAATAATGACATCAATTACCCCGTTTATCAACACGTCGAAGGCATCTGGTCATTAAGCCCATTTTTATCCATTAACAAGGACAAGCGCCACCAAAACCCCTTACTTGGTTGGCCTCTTATCTAAGTCAGCAATCACAAATTGTGCTGGTGATTAAATATGCATTCGAGCTCAGACCTGTCTTTATCGGATTCCCTCAAGGCAGTGTTCTAGGCCCGTTTATATTTGCAGTGTATGCAAACAATACCCTGAATGTTATCAGCTGCGTTACAACTTTCCCGTTTGCAGACGACATCAAGAAATTCCAAATATCTGAACCTATTCCAGTGAATTCCAATGCTGATGGCAATACTAAGAGTTGGGTTTCATTGGCGGCTGGTATCCAAAGGGGTGCATGAAATTTTCGGCCGAAAATTTTGAAGCCAATATCCACGGCTGTAATGCCGGTCAAAGATTCCTGTCCATTGAAGCTATGCTTGTTGCAATGACGAATATATTACGTGATCCAATAATAAAAATGGGTATATTTCTCGAAATTCGAGAGTCATGCGCATGGCAAGATAAAATTTACACGCAGATGGCGCAGTGGGAATCGTAAAACCAAAATTTAGCCGTGAAGATGCAGTGTCAGTGCTCTCATGAACACAACCTGCAATAATATGGGCTAATCACGGGTTTTGCGGCTTTAAATCAGAGATAGATAATCTGACTAATATTTCTCTGCAACACTAAAATTCTCTGAGCACGCTGCTTTCCAAGCAACAAAGGGCTTGAAATGCATAGGTCTAACGCTTGGATGCTTCCACACTTCCAAAACCATCCTTTCTGTTTTCGTCACATTTGCTAGACCAACTCTGGAAAATTTTCTCAAATTTGCTCAAAAATGGTCTGTGGTGGAATGAAAGCAAAATATTCACGCAGGAGGTCGCAGGATGGTTCTTGCCTCTGAAGTAAACAGGACACAGCCGGATCCTTTAGCTAGGACCACTGTGGTTTCGCTGTTTGAGGATGAATCTGGTTTTCCTCCACCATTTCCTTCGCAACCAGTCACCTTCTATTGCTGCACCAGAATCCATCTGGACTACTACTCGCTCACTCCGTTTTCAGACATACTAATTTGCCCACCATTATTTTGAATCTGTCGTACATCTCAGCGTCCTTCTGCCATCAAACTTTTATCTTTTTTGTCTTCTATCATTTTAATTTTCTTTATTAATGTAATAACAGTGCATATTATTTTTCAAGAAGGGGTCCACGGTCAAGAAAGGGCTGACAAACGGGAAATCACGTTAGCATGGTGGGCCTCGTGGATCCGCCGTTTTGCTCGATGCCTTCCGTTGGTGGGCCTTCATGACCTGGTGGATGAAACCTGCCGCATTCACAGCAAAAAACGTATTTTTCAGGTTGCATGTCCGCTGCATTGCCAGTTCATTCAAACATACATTGATAAGTCAGTCAGCTAACATGCACTCCATCCGCAAGTTCTGCGGCCTGTTCCGGTTTAAAACTTGCAATGACGCATCAATACGCCTCGCAGCAGAACCGTTTCCCCGCCTTATTTTCAGTACCACTCGGCGACAAGCAAAATATTCAGCGTAGACAAAGCAGTGCACAAAGTCTAGATACCTGCCACTAAGTTTTACCCTCCCTCTTGCGAGAACAACTTTAGACCGTGCTCCACATTTCAATGAAAAATGGTTTTCTGTAGTTCACTGTTGTTCTATCTCGAGCGCTCAGGTCCGTGAGTGCCTTCCATCTGATGCGATTCAATTGGAAACCCAATGGACCAACTGAACAGCAGCTCATTACGGAGTTTCCAACTTGTCCACCTTCAAGTGTCCTTTTTGCTGTTCTCTGAAGCATCCATGCTTATTGTAACAGCCTACTCCCAAACACAATCGTTCTCCCTTGCTGCCCCATCGGTCAATCTGGTTTCTATGTGGAGGAGCCGGATGAAACTGTTAACAACAATTTTTGTCCATCCTGAATCTCTCACAAAGTTTCTAGCGTCCAGATGAAAATCTCGTACATGGACTAGACTCTGTTGTCGAGACACCAACTTGCTACGGTCCTGATGTACCACTTTTTCTTATTTGACGCCTTTTCGAAATTTGATTTACCTTGCAACGTTTTTGCTGCCTCCGCGTCCATCGATTTTCTCTCATGCTCCTGTGAGAAAACCTTTTGACATTTCTTCTGCAGCTTGTACAATTTCAGCTTGCGACTAAGCATGATTCTTGGATCAACTGAGAAATATGCATTCAGTTTGTTCCCGACAGTTTATCAGCTGCACCCTGGATACCACGGTCTGCAAGCAAGGCCAACAAGGCGGCCATGTCAGACGCGAAAGCAATAACGATTTACTAGAAAATACTCCAAAACGGCCTCTATGCGTTTCATAAAGCTAACCGTTTGGGTTGAGAACGGTCACGAGACGTCCTTATAGTAACATTGGGGAAGAGCCGTCAAAATCTTCTGGGGCTTAAAAATGGTTTTGAAGTGATCTCGGAAACCCGCATCGCCATCTAATGGCACCATGTCCACTCGGAACAAACTCTAATGATTTTGTTTCCGCTTTTCGTTGAGCGATAAAAATCACTAAAGCTGGCTGTGATTTAGCAGTGCCAGATTCCCTTAAACCAGTTTGTCGGTACGGGTTGCTGACATCTTCTGCTTCCATCGTGTAACTAACTTGTGCAGTGAACGTCAATCGGCTTCTATTTCAGCAGTGACTTCAGGAAAGACGGCGGTCTTCCCAGTAGCGCAACGTGCTGTACAGAAACCACTTCTGAGGCCGTCGGCGTTTGAAAAGAGAAACTGTCATTACTTGCCGTGCTCCTAAGCACCTCTTTTGAGGCTCACTGAGAAATATTTCAGTTATTGTTAATGTCAGTTTCTTTATTGTTTTCGACAGCAGGTTACAAAATAAGATGGTGAAAACAGTGCAGCACTCCTCTACGCTGTAAAACCTATCTCAGAGGGCATTACAGCGGTCGTACAAGCTGTCGATTGACAGTGTGATCACTGCGTAAACCGCGAGTTTCACTTATTTTTCGCCTGTGCGTTGACAGCTGGGTTGGTGTTCCCATCGTGCCCTCCCGGTAAACCAACTTAATCTGGTGTGATGCAAATTTGTTCCGGTTTGGGAGCAAACGCTAAGATAATTAAAAGCCCCTTCTCAAAAATCTGGACTATCACTTACGAGACGGCGTGGCATTGGAAGCAAACCAAGCCTGGAACAAGAATAGGGACATAACCAGCCAGCAAATATGTACACATTTTGTGGTTCCACAAAATGCAGCACAACAGTGTGGGCGATCATGAAGTCCTCCAGGTAGAACATTCACAGCTTCCAATTTCTGAGCGTGAATGCGCTGGATCTAGCGAAGTCCTCAAACGTCCTTGGCTCTCGATGAAACTTTCGGAAATCGGATCAAGAAACGGCAGCCAGAACAACTCCCAAGTATTTAGTGTCCAGCACTGGGACCAATAGGCCAATACAATTGTCCATGGCCCAGGAAAGGATTCCGTAATTCAGCAAAGAAAGATATGGACTAGCAAAGGATCCTATAGGCTAGCACAGGATTACATAAGTTGACGTAGTATATAGACCAGTAAAGGGTTCTATAGGCTAGTATATAAGGCTATATTGCAGCATAGGATTCTACAGTTCAGCATACAAACATATAAAGTGGCATACGACTCTGTAGACTGGCAAAGCATATAGGCCAGTCCAGGGACTTATAGGTCATTAGAGGAGCCTACATTCCGTCAAGGGATTCTATATTATATCATGGCATCCTATACGATATCATGGGTTCCTATAGGCTGACATGGTACATAGGCCAGTATAGGGTCGTGTTGGCAAGTATACGAGTCTATATTCCGGCATAAGCTTAGGTATTTTAGTTTAGGATACTATAGGCTTGTATACGAGTCCATATTCCAGCCCAGGATTCTATAGTTCAGCATAGGAACAAATAGGGGAGCATTATATACTAGCATAGAATATAGGTCAGTATAGGAATCTATTAACCAGGATAAAAGCCGAAATTCCGGGAATTGACTGTGTGCTTCTGCATAGGAAATTATATATTAGCTTAGGATCCTAGAGGCTTGAATAGTACATAGGTCGACAGAAGGTCCTACAGGACAGCACGGGTTTCTATATTCCAGCCTAGGATTCCATACTTCAGCACTGAATCCTACAGGCTAGCGTAGAATTCTATAGGCTGGCACAGTAAATAGTCCGGTATAGAGACCTAAGGGCATTATAGGATTCTACATTCCAGTAGAGCGTTCTGTATTTCAGCATGTTAACCAACGATTTAGCACAGGATCATATAGGCAGTATAGTATATAGGCCAGTACACAGTACTATAGGTCAGTATAGGAATCTGCGTTCCAGCGTGGGATTCTACAATTCAACATAGAAACCTATAGGTTAGCACAAAATCCCATAGGCCGGCATAGTATACACGCCATTACAAGATCAGATGGGCCTGTACTGTGTTCTAAATTCCAAGATAGTATTCTGAGGTTCAGCATAGGATTCTATGGGCTAGAAAAGGATTCTATATGCCTGCATACTATAGAGGGCATTAAAGGTTCCTATAGGTCAGTATACGATTCAACAATAAAGCATTGAATTCTATGTACCTGCATGCGAAACTATAGATCAGGCCAATATAGATACTTAGATGGAAGTACAGCAGTGTATTTTCCAGCACAGTATTCCAAAGTCCATAGGATCATATAGGCTGGTATAGTATATAGGCCAGTCCAGGGTCCTATAGGCCAGTATGGGAGTCTATATTCCGGCCGGAAACGATAGTTCTCGAGGAAGATTGTACAACTGCATTCTGAGACTCGTCATTCATCAATCAGTCAGGCGTATTCACCAGAAGGGATCCCGCCTCAGTTGTTTGCATGTTTTTTTCATAATCCATTCTTCCCTCATAGACTGTGTACTTGGCCATTTTGAAAAAAAGGAAGTTTCGGAATTGTTATGAGTCTTGTTGCTCGTTAACTATAACACGGGTGTGTGTGAATATCGAAGTATAGGGACCAGGTTTTCAAATCCAAGTTTATGAGCCTGCTTAAAACGTTACCATTGGGTGACGTAACTTAGTACTGAAATATACTGACATCTAATTACGGAGGTTCGGTTCCCAGTTATAATAATAATATATATTTCTCCGACAGTGCCAAGGCGCGCAGGGCGCATGATTGTGAAGTGCAATGGTAATCACATAAAAATGTAGAAAGCATATATAATAGCGAATGATGTGTATCCCAGGTCATATTTGTAGATTGAGAGCACAATCGGTAGTGAATTTACACGCGGGGAATCCGAGATCGATGTTGATTTCTTGATCATACCTTCGTGTTTGATGTGTATGTCACAGGCCGCCATATGCCCGCAACAGACCGAAGTGGATCGACGACGCCACTGGTAGTTCCCTTACTGTGACGAGATTCCAGAGTGATATAAAAAGACACGGAACTGGACATGGTGGAGTGGACAGCGTGTGGAGAGAAAGGAAACGCCCTATGACACGGAACAGCGGATTTGGAGGTAGTTTCTGGCGGAGCGTTTTTAAGTTAGCCCTATTCGTTGTAAAAATGCGATTTGTTAATATCATTTTCTTATTTGTGATTCATAACGGGAATATTGCGAATATTTGCTCTCTCCGGTGATAATCGCGATCCAAGTCCGCCGAACATCCTCCGCCCTATTTTCTCCGTTTTGGCTTCAAACTCGAGGCAAACTAATAATGCGTACCCTAACCCTGATGCTGGAAACAGCGGTTGCCTCCTTAGTGACGAATAAATGAAGCTCAGCTATGGTACTGCGCACAAGAACCGAAACTTCCGGCTAAACTGGCTAAAATTGTAAAAAGCTGTGGATCGGGTGGCGAAAAGTCGCCGAGCGATTGCTCTATATGGGCAGTCATAAAATTTTCAAAAGTGAAGTAACTCTGCCGGGCTAAAGCCAGGCGAGTATATCGAAGGGCATACGCACCCGATGCATTTTTGAACCAGAGAAATATATGGTCTCTGCAACAGCACTAGCCTCTGTGTGGGCAAAATCATAGGTGAAATTTGCAATAGCTTTACAAGCGATTGCATAACCGAAAAGAGGATAGTTAGCCCAGCCATGAACGGGAAAATTGGAAGGGTAAATTAGGTTAAATCAATCATATATAACATTAGAGATAATCATGAACAAGTTGATTGATGTGTTACACTGAATATTATTTAACAACGGGACACGGTTGCCTGTTGTCAAAAGAAATCCTCGGTTCATCGTTGTTCTGTGCGAGCAACCGCGCTTTGGCAGCTAAGGGTTGGTGATGGCAAAACCCGGTGCTTCAGGTACTGACGCACACAAAACCCAGAATGAGCCTGAAGATTGAAAACAGTACGGCTTTAGATGCCTCCATTGCCATTCCATTCCCTCTTCAGATCCAGAGTTTACTTCAGTCTACCAACGGAAGAACAGCCATTGGTATTCTTGTAACTACCCGAATGCAGCAGCAAGATCAC